>PVIA01013801.1:0-30136 GCA_004024845.1 Tonatia bakeri
ACTTAGAAGTACCCACTATACTAGAGTCAGTAATGAGCAGGCATATTACATACTCATTTTTAAGCTAAGAGCCTCCAACTCATAGCTTGATGGTGGCCTGATTAAGTTCATTTACTGATTTAACACACCGTAGTGGTTACTAATGATTCTCAGCTCTGGGAATTACCATTTGCGTGGATCCTTGAATGAAGGAAGCTGATACTAGAAAAGGATATCACCCTCAAAGGGAAATATTTGGATGGCCAAAATAGGTCTTGTTGAAACTGCTAATCCAGCTGCTTAAGTTTTTCTTGGAATTCTAGCCCATTCCTTCTTGCTGGCCGGCTCATGTCTTGTGATCTAACCAGCTCTCAGGGGCTCTTTGGTCAAGCACTTTGGCCCTATTTCCTCCTTTTGCTTGGCTGGCAACTCTCACATAGACTTCAATGGCAAAAAGCTGTCAACAGTTCATAAAAGGATCAAACACCTTAAGACATTGTATACAAGACCCAGGGATGTTTTCAAATACACTTCCTTTCCTAGTTCCTCACAGATAACCTTTGGCATGCAGTGAAGTAATTGGGAGGGCGGATAGCCAGTCGTGATCTGGGGAAATTTTTCCACCCACTAGTTGTCACCATGCAGGGTTTGGTTGGGGAGACATTTCATCAATGGAACCTTGTGATATTCCCGTTAGCAACCTTCCTCTTCCCAGGGAACAAAGGTCAAGGAAAGGTCTTTCAAAGGAGGCCAATTGTACAGGCCTGGGCTTACTTTCGTGTCTGCCATTACAGTTCTTAACCATTCCTCCCCAAAGAGAAGCAAAGGAAAACACAGCTTTCCACCAAGGCTGTTCCTTTTGTGCCAGCCTAGTTTCTAGCAAAAAGAGTTTCAAAATGAAGTAGTAAAGGTTGCATAGTTGTCGTTTTTTAAAAATCTCCAACTCTGAGGCTAAATATCCGTAGACTTAGAGGATGTAGAAGTTAAAGAACAAGAGTATTTTCTGGCCTCATCTCCATGGCTGGTGAGACTTTCTTGCTTTCCAGGGCAAAAGGCAGTGAATGGATGAGCTGGTGAGTGCAAGGTGAGACTGACCCATTCATTATTCACAGCATCACTGTCTCCGGTCAGCCTCTGAGCAACTGTTCCTAAGGCCTCTTTTGCAATCCTCAAGCTTTTCTGCATTAGGGTTCTTCCTGTGAGCCACAAAACAGACAATGATTTGAGTGCCTATTTTCTCAGTTCTCCTGAGAATGGCAGAAAGCTAGTGCCATTCTGAAGGCACATAGAAGAGAAGTTAATCAACTTATATCATGAATAAGTCACAGCAATTGGGGTTAACTCCATCTCCAGACTGACTGAGGAAGGCTGTTAGAGAAATACCACACCCAAAGGCCCAGGCCTACAGCCAAAACATGATAGATAGGTAGGTAGGTAGATAGATGATAGATAGATAGATAGATAGATAGATAGATAGATAGATAGATAGATAGATGCATATTGCCTCTCCAAGAAGCAAAGGTGATTCAGTGGTTTAAAAATACATGCATGGATTTGAAATTTAACTTTCACATAGTCACAAGGTTTAGGAAAAATTCTTTCAGATAAATCTAAGAAAGTTTCCAGAAGTCTTTTGAAGCTTTAAATGGGAGAATCACAACAAAAGGAAGCAAAATCACTCCACTTCAGATTCAAATGACCAAACGAGTGCATTTCCCACAATATTAACTGTAGCAAATCACTAATTTCTCCTTCTTTCCAACAACAAACAAACATTTTGTTGGGCACTCCCTGGATGTTGGACACTGGGGGCCCATTGAATGTTTCCGTTATACATTCAGCTATGGCACCTGGACAACAATGCCTGTTTCGAGGTGAGTGGTGGAGGAGACCATGATGCAGAGCTAAGTGTTGGAGGAGTCTGAGGTTCCAGTAGGGCATCCGGGTGAAGGTACACAGTGAATAGTGGCACACAGGTCTTGTAGCTTTCAGGGGAGAGAACTCACCTGGAGATGCAGATCGGAGAGTCATTAAAGGTTTTAGAGTATGTTCTGCTCATTCATGGAAGATGAGTTTACTGAGGAGAGGAAAGGTCCTTATGTTTGATAACTTGAGAAACAAAAGCTATCTTTTTGGTAGTAGCCTCTGTCCTGCCTGTTCAAAAGGCGAGTTTCATCAGCGAAACTCTGGGCCTAGACTTTGACCCAAGGAAACCCTGACAGGCTGCTGCTTTTGGCACGACTCCTCGTCCCCCTTCAAATGCTATAATTCTCTGGTTTTCCCTCAGCACTCGACTTCCCTGAGAGAGATCAAAAAGCCATCTGTGCTTCAATATGCATATTTTGGAAATCTGTTTGATTACACTTCCCATTGTAGAAGGAGATTAAATAGGAATATTAACTAATAGATGTTAATATAATTAGTATCCAAATAGTCAGTTTTACCATATTTCTAACAGCTTAAACTATCTATCTATTTATCAATTCTTATGACAAAAGAGACAACTATGATGATATGAAATTCTAAACACTGATCTTTCTATAAACCATTATATAAAACATTATATAGAACAAATATTGAAATATTGTATTTATTGAAAAACATCAAGTAATATAATTTGAAAGCAAAATTTAGCACAAAGTGAAAATGAAAAATTATAATATACTTTCACCTAGCAAATGAACAAAGAAATTACTAGTGATATTTTCAAAATTATATGTGATAATTTATTGATACAGAACCTAATCAGTGAGTCCTATAGATTAAAATAGCAATTATTGCAAAGTGAAATGAAATCATTTACTCCAATAGCTTCATGAATGCAGCTCCTAAACCCTGGGCTCCCCGCTGCTGAGCTGGAAGTCGCTGCAGCAGTGGCCACAGCAGAGAGGAGAAGCAGAGTTTCATGAGAGGTCGGGCAGCTCAGCGATTAAGAAGGTCGGCCAAGGAGTCAGACCAGCTGGATGCAGGTCTTAGGTAAATTAGTTAACGTGTATTTTTTCATCTGCAAAACACAGATAACGTTCGAACTTTTGGTTAGGGCCAGTATAAAGAGTAAATGAGACAATACAGAGTCTGGTAAGCAGTGAATGTTCAATACATATTACAAGGCTGTGATGATGATGTTGATGGAGCGGGGTTTGGAACTGAGATGTGAAGCAAAACCCCAGCTTCTTGAAACGCGACATTGTAAGTGCACGGTTTCGACAGTGTGATACAGAGGGAGAGTGAGAGGGGCTGCTTTTGGCTGCAGTCTGCACACTGCCCAATTACAGGGGCTCCGTTCAGAGATGCTGACAGCCCAGGGCCTGCTGGATTTATGCTGGCGCTAGCCAGAAATCAGCCCACAAGGACAATAATGACACTTTTCTTCACTCCTTGAATTTTTAAAAAAATGTTGCTTTTTTTCTCATTTAATCTCCGAACTCCTGACTCGTACAGAACTCTTTATTTCTGCTACTTTACCTAAATTGGGATTCCTAATGAATGCTTCCAGGGCCAGGCCATTGAAAACACACTTGGACTGAGCTTACTATAGTCAAAACAGAGAGAAGACCCCTCATCTCAAGGTGCTCATGTTCACACGGTTTTGAAACACTGCACAGCACAAATAAAACTCTTCTGGACGCTAAGCAAGCTAACCAATCATGCAGTCTTGCTTGAGTCAATTCATCTGTTTTCTTAATGTGGACAAATGAAAGATGGGATCATTCTCTCGCTGTGACTCAGGAGTGATGCTCACGGAGCCTGACCTCCTCAGCCTGCCCCAGACACGGTGATCTCCTGAGTCAGACTGTGGATGCGGGGCTGGAAAAGAGCAGCCTGTTGCCCTGGAACAGCCCGTCTCCCCTCCTCCCACTGCCCTGTTTCATGGTCTCCTATTTGTTTGACTGTAGCTTTTTAAATTACTTAATATCTGTTTGCTATAAAATGCAGCATTTGAAAAATATGGAATAGCAGAAAGGAGAAATAAGTCACATATAGCCCCATCTTAGTACACACACACACACACACACACACACTCACTTCTCTGGTCGGTGCTCACACTAATTATATGGAATAGAGATCATTCTGTACCTGCTCTTTTATAATGTAACTTATGTGATTAATATTTTCCTACAGCATGTTTTAAAAATGTAAGTAAATGTTTCATTTTAGAATAGTTTATGTAAAAGTCGCAAAAGCTACAAAGAATTTCCCTATACCTGGCACCCATTTTCTCTGTTGCTTACATCTTATATTATTATGTATGTTCGTCTCAACTAACAACCAATATTGATACATTACTATTAACAAAACTCCACACTTTATCCGTATTTCAATAATTTTTCCCTGATGTCCCAGAAAATCAAAAGAGTACTGGTTAGGTATTTGGCAGAGTGCCTCAAAATTTGTATTTGTCTTTTTTTAAAAATCAGAATTAGTATAGGACTATGGCTTTTTTAGGGAGGCAGACCACAGAGGTGAAGTTCCATTTCACATACCACATCAGGAGCACAAGGTATCAATATGACTTACTGCTGATAATGGTAAATCTGATCACCTGCTTGAAGCAGTATTTGCCAGGTTGCTTCACTGCGAAGTTGCTTTTTCATACGCTACTTTTTTTGAAAGCAAGTTGCAAAGCACAGCTCACTCAAGGTGTGTGGAAATCAGCTCCACTACCTTGAGGGAGGAGAATCTACATAAATTACTGGGAATTCTTCTGTGTGAGAGATTTGTCTCTTCTTCATTTATTCACTTGATCTGTCATTTATTTATATCAAGATGGTTTCATGGCTATTTATTTTAAACTTTGAGATTTAATCCAATACTACATTATTTATTTTATTGCTCAAATTGTTGCAATTTTTTTTTTGTTATTGGGAGCTCTTTTAGGTTCCCACAGGAAACGCCCTACAGGAGTTGTTTTAGCTCCTTTGGTTTTTGAGTACTTCCTTACTTCCTGACTCTTAGAGGAGTTTCAGGCTCATCTTACATATTTCCTGTCCCAGCACTGGAATCAGCCGTTTCTGCAGGGAGCCCTGGGTCCTTTTATTGTAGGACAGTATTAGAAACCAAGATCTGAGTGAAGCATATGCTAATGGCTACTGTGGTGCCACTGCTTCTAGTCCCATTCAGTAGGTAGAACTAGGAAATACATGAATGCATATTAATCAATGGGTACACACATATCTGTAATTATTCCTGCACCTATTCGCCAGTCCCTATATTGAACTAAACATGAATTCATATTAATGTCTCTAACCCTAATCCATTCCTACATGGTTCATTCTATTTCCCCCTTACTTGTCTGTTACCTCTCCCTCCAACCATGAGAAGTCTGTCTTCTATCTGTTATCCACTTATTTATCTGTTCAATGCCAGTATACTGTGTACATTGCTTTTAGAATCATTAAACCAAACTCTATGATAAACAATTTTACCAACTAGAATGTAGTGCTTACGTGCAATTCCTTTTAACTTGCTGTTTCCAGTTAGAACACCATTTCCCAAAATTTCTTAGGTAGATACCTTTTTCTCCCTACCCCAAACCCCTTCAGTGAGGTTAGTCATATATTTGTTACACAGTTGTATTATTTTGTGATATTCTATCCTGAAATTTCCTGGCCTCTTAAAGGCTCAGACTTGCACATATTAAGGTTCACCTTATACCATAAAGCTCTCCGGGTTTTGAAAATGCATAGAGTATGCATATACCACTCTAGTACCATACAAATTAGTTTCATTACCTTAAAAAATTCCCAGTTCCTCCCCTAGTCAAACACTTCCTCCTCCTTTTATTGTTTTTCCCCCTTCTATTGAATTTATTGGGGTGACACTGGTTAACAAAATTACATAGGTTTCAGGTGCATGATTCCACAACACATCATCTGCACACTGTACTTGTGTTCCCACCCAAGTCAAGTCTCCTTCCATCACCATTTGCTCCCCACCCCACACTCTCCTCCACCTCCCCTTACCCCCTCTCCCACCCTTCCTCCTGTGGGCAATCCCCACACCGTTGTATTTTTTTCTCTTTTTTCTTTTATCCTTAATTCCTCCACCCCCTATCCAGTCCCCTAGCCTGTCCCTACCCTCAACAGCTATCGGATTGCGCTCTGTCTGTTGGTCTGACTCCTCGTATTCTTAATAACCACTGTTCTATATTTGATCCCTGTAATTTTAGTCTTTTCCAGAATATCATATGAGTTGAATTATATGTTAGTAGCCTTTATGGCCTGCCTTTATTCACTTGTAAATGCATTTATGATTCATTCATGTTGGTGTGTGAAATAATAGCTCATTCCTTTTTATTGCTGAATGGTATCCCATTGTGTGGACGTAATGCAGTTCATTGATCCATTCTTGGTTACTTCCAGTTTTTAACAATTATGAATAAAGTTTCAAATCAGTTAGATAAATGACTAGGAGAGTGATTGCTATCACTGGTAAGTCTATGTTTAATTTTATAAAAAACTGTAAACTGTCTTCCTAATTGGTGTACCATTTAGCATTCTCATCAATAGTAAATGAAAGTTCCCATCACTCTGCTCTCCTTGCCAGCATTTGATATTGCCGCTTTTTTTTTTTTTTTGCATTTTAGCCATTCTGATAAATGTGTAGTGGTACCCTTTGTTTGAATTTGCATTTCCCTAATGACAAATGATATTGAACATCTTTTCATCAGCTTAGTTGCCATTTGTGTATCTTCTTCAGTGAGGTATCTGTTCAGATCTTTTGCCTCTTTTTAAATTAGATTATTCATTTTTATATTATTGAGTTTTAAGAGTTCTTTTTACATTATAGCAACAAGTCCTTGACAAAAGGTCACTCGCAAGTATTTTTTTCCCATGTGTGGCTTGTCATTTCATTCTGTTAACAGGATTTTTGTAGAGCAAAAGTTTTAAATTTTGATTATGCCCAATTTACCATCTTTTTTCTTTATGAATTTTGTTTTTTGTGTTGCAGCTGAAAACATTTTGCCCAGCTCAAGATTACAAATATTTTCTTATATTTTTTCTAGAAGTTTTATATTTTTACATTTAAGCCTATGATACATTTTGGGTTAATTCTTATGTAATGTGTAAGGTATGGGTTCATTTTGTTGCCCATGAATGCCTAATTGTTTCATCACCATTTGTTGAAAAGACTACTCTTTCTCCATGGAATTGCTTTTTCACCTTGTAAAATAAATCAACTATATTTATGTGGATCAACTATTTTTGGCTTCTATTTTCTGTTCAGTTGGTCTATGTGTCTATTCTTTTCCTAATTCCATGTTGTCTTAATTACTATGACTTTATAGTAAATCTGGAATTGGGTAATGGGAGTCCTCCAACTTCATTCATCTTTTTCAAAATTATTTTTGGCTAATCTAATTCCTTTGCTTTTTCGTGTGTGTGTGTGTGTGTGTGTGTGTGTGTGTGTGGTTTTTGATAACTAAAAAAATAACAATCTTCTGGGATTTTGAACCTACAAATTAAATTGGGGAGAATTGGCATCTTCAAAATATGTTTTCCAATCCTTAAGTATGGTATATCACTCCATCTACATAGGTCTTCATTGATTTCTTTCATAATAGTTTTAAGTTTTTGACATATAGATTCTATACATATTTTGATATTTATAACTATTTTTTGCTGTTATTGTAAATGATATATATTTTTAATTTTGAAGTTCAATTCTTTCTTGCTAGTATACAAAAAGACTATTTTTATATTGATTTTGTATCCTACAATGTTTTTTGAATTAAACGACAACAACAAAAACTCACTAAATCTAGGAACTATTTTGTAGATTCTTTGGGCTTTTCTGCGTAGACATCTATCTGCACAGAGACAATGTTATTTCTTCCTTTCCCCTTTCCCATCTGTATGCACTGTTTCTCTTTCTTGCTTTACTGTGCTACCTGGAAAGTCCAGTGTGATGCTGAAGGGGAGTGGCGACACTTCCTTCTGGTGTTAGAGGCCTTCTCGAGTGCTCCCGTTCCTTTCTCAGCTGTGGGAAACGTTCATACCTCCATAGAACCATGATAAGGAAGGCTGTTAGAATCCTAATATTTTCAAGGTGAAAGGGACCTTAAAGATCTTCAATACTCTTTATTTTGAGAATGAGAAAACTGAAATCTAGTGCCCAGTGTCACTCATTTATTTGTTGCAGAGCAAGAACCAGAACTCAGGTTTGTTTACTTTTAGTCCAGTGCAGCTTCTACAATTCTGTGGATGCTATTTGATGTGACAGAACAGACAGACCTCTCTGAGGCTCACTCTGATGATTCCTACTTACAGTATATCTGCCTATACAGTATATACAGTATACTCTATAGGGGTACCTCCATGTAAAACTGTTCAAGCCTGTTTTCCTCCTGATATGGACTCCCAGAAGACCTGCTTTGGAAATCAGTTTCAGTGTGGTCCTAGGACTAGTCCTACCTTCCACGTAACCCCATTCCCTGAGATCTCTCTACCATAGCTTCTAACCCCTTCAGGTCCTCTGAGTTCAAGGAAAAGAGAAGGGTGGGAAGGACAAGGTGAAATAGGTAAACAGTAAAGTACATATCACACCAGGGGAGAAGATGCAGGAAGTTAGAAACATATTCTGAGCAAGGATAACAACACAGATGCTAATTTGAGAATTCTTACAAAGCCTACTGAAAGGATTGCATTTATTTGGGTGTTTATAGTCTGGCATGGTACATTATGAAATGATTCTTATTACTTTATAGTCACACATCATATTTAATCCTTTATAATGGCAAATAAAAGGGAAATAATAACACCTATGTTTGTATATTACTTTGTAGCTTACTAAGCACTATTATAATCATGATCTCATTTGATCCTTGCAGTAATGTTGTGAAGTAGCCATGGAGGGCTATTATTAATCACATTTTACAGATGAGGAAACTGAGGTTTAGAAAGATTATATAAGTGCTCCAGATCACAGAGCTGGGAGATAGGGTCCAAGACAGGAATCCAGAGTTGGGGACAGAGTGGTGCTCTGTGGGGGACTATTGAGGCACTAAGCATGGCCAAAGGCAGAAAAATTTTCTGTTTCACAGATTTAAGATTCAAATCAAGTCACAAGTTTGGGTACTGGAAGAGACCTTGAAGGTATATTGAAGTGGCACAACATGTGGAGGATTCAAGGGGTGAACATCCTCTGCAAATAAGGAACAGGTTGTGCAGCATTAATATAGGTACAATTTTTATAACAACATTGCTATAAAAAGAAAGGCCTGAGTGAATGAAATGGAAGTCTCAGAAAGTCTTAGAAAGATCACAGACAGTAAATAACTTGAACTCCATTTTTGCCTACTCAGGAAAAAAGAAAAAGAAACAACATTCAGAAAGAAAAAAAGAAAATGAGAAAAAAATAGCAATGGAAACACATTCTTGTGACTCTGTCTACCCAAAAAAACCATGATGTCTAATTTCCCCACAAGACACACACAACGAATTTTAGAAGGACTGAATACATATATACTTCTAGGCTAACCTATTGATGAAAATTTACAAAATTTTAGAAGTTTTCTAAGCATGACACCAAGGCAAAAATTATAAAGGAAAATATTTATAGATATGACTATATAAAACTTAAACATTTATCTCCCTTAAGTAAATATAAAGTGAATTACCATAAACAATGTTATACAAGGACAAATTGGAATAATACTTGGAAAATACATGCCCGACAAATGGTTAATGTCTTGTTTTTAAAAATCCCTAACAAATTTGTGGTAAAAATGAATTTCCCATTTGAAAATTATGGGCTTTAGAGTATGGACAAGAACTTCAAATCAGAAAAATACATATGAGGTAATGAAAAATAGACACATTTATTGAAGAAGACACAAGATACGAGAAACATTGTACACAGCACAGTGACAACTCAGTCGCCTTCAAAGCAGGCACCTTGGGACCTCACACAGTTCTCCCAGTCACCATCGGCTGCCTCATCATAGTTTCCTGAATCTCACTGACACTCTGAAATCTCTTCCCTTTGAAAGGTGATTTTAGTTTTGGGAAAAGACAGAAGTCCCAGGGCACCAAATCTGGGCTGCAAGGGGTTGAGTCACCTGGGTGGTTTAATGTTTCCCAAAGAAATCTCTGTACCAGATGTGATGCACAAGTAGGATGTTGTTGTGATGAAGCTGCCAATCACCAGTTGCCCATAGCTGCGGCCTTCTGAATCATCAGAATAGTTTCCACAGAGGAATGTTCAAGCTTCACACAAAACCTGATGAAGATTTGTTGCTCTACTCACTCAGTCATATCACTTAGGGCATGTGATAGCCACACAGTACATATCCTCACTCAACAGCATCTACTGCCCCAACTGACTAGTACAGTGAAGTCGCCATTGTTCATGCATGCACATTCTAGTCCACCCTCCTTGGCTGCCAGGTTACATCAATGCTGTGCAAGCCATTCCCATTATATTAATGATGGTTGAACCTTTTTTGGACAGACCTCATATATAGCTAATAAGCTGTATGTTCTACCCTTATTTGTAAAGATATCAATCCACACTAAAATAAATTTATTTTACTGATGTGGGAAAATGTTATAATAAGTGTATAAGAGAGGTTACAAAACCTTATCATTCAGTATTGGGCTTTTTGGAAGAGCAGAGGTACTGAGACATAAATAGTGGTTACCTGTAGACAGCAGGATTATGTGGATACTTTAATTGTGAAGTATTTTTTTCTTATTTAATTTTTAAAATAATGAACATGAATTACTTTTGTAATAAAGAAACCAAATTGGCCATTATACCTGTAAGCAGGGACATAACTAACCATTAACAATGGTTTCTATTTAAAAATCACTTTTGACTTACAGCATTTTCAACCCCAATTTCAAGAACACAATCTGCCCTGAAATGGGAAAACTTTGCATACAACTCAAATCATATAAATGAGTTTAGTTGGCACAAATGACTTGAGTTGGCTTGTTCCCCTCTTGGTGTTCTTGCCCTTCAGCATAATTCGCATAGGTACTCCTGGCTTCCTAGATGTAATTATTCTACTAGGAAAAGAGGTACTTAGATTATTATATAAACAAACATCATAATCATAAATGGTATCTTCTGCAATTTGGGATATTGCCTATTTTTCTTTCCTAGCAAAATTAGATTTACATATGTTTTGTGTATGCTACCTTAGAAACTTAGAACATTTGATGAAATCTTCCATGGTGGTCAGATGTTGCATCTTTGATGCAACAGATTATTCCCCCAATTCAGAGTCTTCTGTCTTTGGCAATCTTGCCTCAGGTGTTCTGCCACACTCAGCCCCATTAACAGGCACAACCTCCTACACACACTAGTGTTTAACCAAATACAGACACAGAGAATGAAAACACATTCTCACAATCAGCAAGGGACAAAACTAGGATTCAAATAAAAGGCAGTTTGAGAAAACTTAATTTTCTGCCTCTAAATATTCCAAAAGTCAGATCACCCTCATTGTTGAAGAGGGATGACCTGATGTATTTTTAGGAGACTTTGAGATCCTGAGGGTATTCTTGTTCTCCATGGCCTTCACGAAAGGCAGTTTGGCAGAGCACTTTGTTTTATTGAAGGTCAAGGTAGCAGATAGACTTTACACACCCAACCTGATATGCCTCTCATACCACAGGGATAAAGACAGAAATTCTCCGTAAGAAGGAGGCATTGTTAGCATCTGTGTTGTGCATCATGAGCACATGGCTGAAGTGGGACTGGCTGGTTCTGCTCCAGCTTAATCATATACATCATAGACCACCTTGTATATTGGGCTGACTACCATTCCCCAGAAACAGAAAGAATCCTTTCCTCAATGATAATGGTTCCTTTTGTTCTCCACCTCCATATATTCTACTGCACGTGTGTGTGCACACGTGGGCATGGTGGGGACTGGGCAGTTATGAGGGTCTCTTTTAAAAGCCATGCTGAAATGCTGTCTTCACTCTGGCAGAACCTGGCCGGAAGCAGTGGAAGATATTTCGTAATAACGATGATGCCACTCACACTTTTCATCTTCAAAGCACTTTCTAAGCAGTAATTAATTCCCATAATACCCATGAGGTAAGTAAATAAATACAATTATCCCCATTTTATAGATAGAGAAACTGAGGTGAAGTAGCCAAGCAAATGGCCCAAGGCCAAAAGGAGACAGTGTCAGGGCAGAGATCAAAGGGCAGAAGCTCCCTGTATTTGCTGGTCCATCCAGCTCGCATCACCCCAGGCGGCCTGCGCTGGGGGAAAGTCACAGTAGAGCTGCAGGTAGCCGGAGGCTGAAGGAGGGCAGGATCTCCCAGCAGACCCAGCTCTGGCCTCGCTGCCCTGGCAAATGAATGCAGCTATTCATCCTGTGGGCAGTTTGTGGGCATTCACTTCAAGATCCTTGCAAAATAACAACAACAAAAACCCTATTGAGGCTCCTTTCTCCTCGGACCACGTATTTCCTGAGTTTTTCCTTGAAATCAGGAGCTGCATGGTACATACACGCCCTCAGGAAGCAGGATTATTCAGCCCACCCTACAATTCTTGGGAGGCTACATTCAGAGATGTGACCACAGACCAGGCCACACTGCAAGAACCTTCTCCTCCGGGGTTTCTGGCCCAGCTCCCTCACAAGACATTTAAGAGCCATCTGGCTGGCTTCACACTGGAACACTCATCTGGCTGCTGCCTCCGCATCCTTGTGTTCAAGATGCGCACTTCTCAAGTAGCTGGCAATTACCCTGAAACCTTATATGACTGCCACAGAGGCGGGCCAGGAGAAAATATGGATTTAAGAGAAATAAAAATGGCTTATGAAGGAGGGACCCCATCTCAGGGAAGGGAACATCACAAACCAAACTCACACACCACCCCGTGGTGAATTCTACCCAGGGCCCCAAGGACACATCAAACGCTGCTCTCCGATGCTTTTCACCTGCCAAAAATGCTGCTGCCTATTCCCCATCCTGAATCTCTCCTCTCACCACCTCAGATTTCCTTCAACAGCCTAAAGGTTGCCATGACCACCCACTTCCCATGTGTGGCAAATGTATGAGTTGCTGCCTTCAGCATTATCTAGATCACGATGGTGTCATGACTTGGCTGCTAATGAAAGCTCTGAGCCTTTGAAGTGATGAACCTACCATTCAGCTGCATGCTACCCTCTGGCTCCACATCGTGCCTCCCATTTGGCAGCATGTACCCTACAGAGCTGTCTCCCAGAATCTGCAGGGAAACCAGACCCAGGGAAGCTTGGAAGGTCTGCTGGAGAAGTGTTGGCCCAGAGAACATAGGGATGACACCCAAGAAAACAGTGACACAGATGTCCTGTCAGCGTCAGGCACACCCAGCAGAGGCCTTTGTCTGGGAACTCCCACAGCATCTCACTGGCTGGCCGCAGAGGACAGCATGTTTGTCACCTCTAACCTGCTGTTGGAACAGGTGGGCTCAATAGAGTACAGGATTGTACAGTTTATACAGGGCCTTCCAGTGAGGAAGCAGACCTGTGGAGGGGGAAGTCCCCAACGCTGAATAAGGCCCATCTCGATAATATGTAGATAACATCAATCAGACAAGACACCCCACGATCAGGAGTAGCTTTCCTGGTCCACATAATTGCAAAAATTAAACAATCCTAAAAATAACCAATATGGCCTGAGCAATGGCTACAGTAATGCCTTGTCCTTTGGTTCCTGGGCACCCCCACCTGACCAAACAGTAAACTAAGCCCATGGGAAGAACCCTTCTCTGTCCTCTCTGAATGGGCTCCACATCCCCCTCCCACACTGAGCTCCCCACCAGCCCTGTGGCTGAGCGTGTTCCAGACTCAGGTATTATACACACGTTTGTTCCCTCCACAGTGACACACTCCAGGTGAACGTGGGAGAAGAGGGCAGAGCAGAGAAGCATAACTTTTCACCACATAAAAGAGACAGAATCCGGCTCACTGCCAGAGCGCCGTCTGCAGTGACAAAGCATGTCACACCTTGGATTTTGAAGTTCATAAATAGATCCACAATGTTGATACTTCAGGGGGAGGGTGGGTGGGAGTTGGATTTCTGTTTCTCCAACTCTGTAATTAATTTATCCAGCAACAAGGCTATAATGATGCCAGGAAGAGAAAAAGAACCCCGGGGGGGCTGTCTGTGGCTTTTCCGCAGAACGACTGGGTATTATGGAGCTGGGGCTGCAGCCTAGATGTGTGTGAACTCCAAATTGTGTGTGTGCATGTGTATGGTCTGCTTACAGTGCATATGGTATGTGGTAAAGGCAAATGTATACATGCACACTTTGTGTGGTATGTGTGTGTGTGATGTGTGTGCAGTGTTGTGTCTACGTGGTTTGGTTGATGTGTGTATCTATCAGTGGCATGTGTGGTACATATGTATGTGGCATGTGTTTATGTGCAATACAAGAGTGTGAGGTGTGGTGTGTGTGGTGCATATATATATGCAAAGCATGTATGGGTGTAGTGTGTGAGCATGTGTGATATAAGGGTGTGAGGTGCGTTATGAATGGACTTAATTGTGTTGCATGCATGTTATTATGTGTAATGTGTATGGGTGTGCTACATGTGGGATGCATGAGTGTGTGACACGTGTGTCACACATGGGGTGTATATGCATGTGTGGGGGAATGTACAATGTGTGTGGCAAGTATGTTGTGTGTGTTGCATGTGAATGTATGAATGTGTGGCATGCGTGGAGTGTAGCTCTGTGTGTGTGTGACATGTGTACAGGTTCAGCTGGCCAGCACTTGTGGAGACAGGCCCAGCCCTTCACTTTTTGATGTTAGCGCGGAAATATCCTAGAGCAGCTGGCTCCGTGTCCCGACACTCTTGCTGGGAGAGCTAAATCCCAGGGCAGGAAAAAAAAGTGCTGCTCAAGCACCATACCCAGGAGAAGGGTGTGAAGTTGAGGATATTTGTCGGAGACTCTACCAAGCTTCTTCCCGCCCCTCAGGCTGCACTGCAGAGCTGGGTCTTGTTGCTGGAGTTCAGAGAGTGCAGGAAGGGGAGGAATCCTGACGCTATCTGCAGAGGAGTGCAAGTTCAAGCCTTGGCCCTGAAACATTCCAATGACACGAGCAAGTGAATTCAGCTTCAGTTCTGACGTCGATAAAATGTACATAGCGCCATTTTCCTCCTGATTGGAGTGTTGCATAGCATAACGCTGCCCTGAAATTACCGCTCCCCTCCTGGTCTTCAGTGGTGGTGTGAGCTTGCTCAGGAAATGGGATTCTTCGGCTTTCTTTTGGCTTTGGACGTTTAGTCCTCATCTCATACCCTAAAAACACTCTTCTCCAAAGCTGAGAACTACTTGGCAAATAATATGACTGGTGACTTGCTCTTATCGCCATTTCCCATTTTCAGTACCTGTGGACAGTGCTAGCAGGCCTGAGGACAGTAACTCAACTTCCCTGCTCTGAGAGTGGGAAGGGAGGAGACACAAGTTCACTGAAACTCCAATTCAAACCCAGCATCAGGGCCATTCCTTTGCCATGGGGTGGTATTCAAGTGCTTTAATGGTTAGGGACATGGGCTTTCACATTTCTGCATACAAACCCTGTGTAACTTTGAAAAAATTACTCAACTCTGAGCCTCCGTGTTTTTCAGTCTCCAAGCTAGAGCTCAAAATAGTACTTCATTCATAGAATTCTTTAAGAATTAAATGAGATAATAAATAATAAACTCTAGCACAGTGCCTACCTCATAAGAAGTGGTAAAAAATATCGATTTACAAGATGATTGCCTCACTCTCCTGCTTAGAGTCAACCCATACAGAAGGAGGCTCAGAGAGGTAAAGCAATTCGCCCAAAATCACACAGTTAGTAAGTGGTGGGCCTGGCTGTCTTGCCAACACTCTACTTGGCCATATTTTTCACCTTTTATTTCTACCACCTCATGCTGCCTTCCCTTGAAGCCTTCAGAGACCTCTCCCTGGGCAGCTGCTGAGTGCCAGACACACTGTCATCCAATTAAGCTTAAGTCCTGAAAATATTCTAGGAGGAAGTCTAGGAAGTACAACAAAAGTGATGGACTGGCTAAGTAAGATTATTCCCTTCAGGAGAAGCTAAAAAGTGCCCTGGCCTATATTTGTAGATTGGTAGAGTCCTACACGGTCTTCCAGACATGGGGAATTAGTTGCTGAACAAAAACAAGCCTGATAGCAAGATTCTATGGCTACCCTCACTCACAGCAGAGCCTACTATGGTCTCTCAGGCCTCCATGCCTTGGCACAGGCTGTTCCCTCTGAAAAGACACCTTTCCTCCTCCCTCCCAACCACCACCTCCACCACCCTACTCTCGGCTTTCACTCTACTTTGAATATACCTCTTTTGTAGCATTTAGCACATTAACCTAACAATTGTTTATATATCAGATCCTTGCCCCTGGATTGTGCACACCCAAGAACAGGTGACCTGTACCACTCACCATTGTTTTCCCACCGGGTAGGGGCACCCGTTGAGAAAGCATTGCCAGAGCATGATACAGACCCATCACCTGATGCAGCACATGCAATGTTGGTCCTGGTACAGAGTGGATTAGGTGGAGGTTCAGGGATGGGGGCTGTGCCTCAGCAGGATCTCCACAGAAAATAGAAATCACTTCAAGTGTTCACAGCAAAGGGAATTTCATTCAGAGAAACAGATCCACAAGTGTTGGAGGGCCTAAGAAGCCAAATAGAAGAGAGGAGACACCAGAAATTAGCAATAGACAAGACTACTACCACTCATAGGCTGGAGAGACAAAGACAAGGGATGGTAGTCCCCAGACCCTGAGAGCAGAGGCAACCCAACTGGCATCCTTAGGAGCAGGGCCACCAAGGAGATGCAGCCATGACACACGCAGAGAGCCTTCTTCCACCTTCCAGTCTCAGGCCAGTGGCCCGGTTGGCCTCTCCCAGCTACAGAGCACCAGAAAATGCCTCCTGCAGGGTCAGCCCCTCCTACAGGGAGCAGAGTGCGGGCAGGAGAGGGTGGATCTGAAGGTAAACAGACCCAGGATGGGCTGATACACAATTCTAACACGGATACTTTTGGGTAATGTGGTTAGGTATAACTTTCATTTTCCCTTATTACATTTTCTAATAATATTGTACTTTGTAGGAAGAGGGCTACTGTGGAGGGGAGCCAAGGCCAGCCCGAGAAAGGGCTGAAGGGCACAAGTCAAAGTGGTACACTCACTGCTTTCAGGGCAGGCCTGTGTGTCAATCATCTGTCGCTGTGTAACAAATAACCACAAATCTAGTGCTGCAAAGCAATAGCGTTTCTTGTCTCCAGTTCCTATGGGTCAGCAGTCTGGGCCTAGCTGAATTTTTGGCAAGGATCTCATGAGGCTTCAGGCAGGCATTCAGCCCAGCTACATTTTTATCTAGAGACTCGAGTGGGGGAAAACCCGCCTCAAAGTTTGTTCAGGCTCTTGACAGAACCCACTTCCTCATGGCTGTACCATGGAGGGCCCAGCTTTTGGCTCGTGGTCACTTAGAGGTCATCCATGGGCCCTACGGGCCCTACAGCTGCCTGCAGTTCATAGCAATGTGGGCTTCTCCAATATGGCCACTTAATGCATTAATCCCATAGGGGAGACTTGTGTCACATAATTTAATCACACACATGATGTCCCATGACCTCTGCCATATTCTGTTGTTAAGAGGAGGTCTCCAGTCAGGCCTGGGCTTGAGGGAAGGGAATCCCACCAGGGTGTGAGCACTAGAGGCAGGGGTCGGGAGCACCTAGGGTCTGTCGGCGACAGCACATCTTATGCTGTAGCTTTGTGTACATCAGTTCTGATTCTCTTCTTCGGCAGTTTGAACTTTTACTCACTAAAGAGTAAAAATTAGCCTTAAAATCTCCAGACATTGCAATTAGCGAAAGCTCAGATGTACCACAAAAATTTGCTAAAGAAAATTTCATGTCAGATTAACTTTAACTTTTAATTTGGGCTATCCAGATTCATCTTTAAAGTTTTAATATTTTTCAAGCCCTTTCACTAAGAAATTCCAGTTTGAGAAATTTATTCAAAGAAAACTGTCATGGCTGTGTGCAAAGATTTAGCTACAAAGATGTTAACCACAGCACTGGGTACAATTGAAAAAAAAAACAAAACCCTAAACTACATACACACAACTTGTTTGTTTGTTTGTTTGTTTTTACAATTGGTTATTGTCCAGAGAAAGCTACGATGCATTCAGGCAATAGAATGTGATGGTCCTTTTGAATACGATGTAGAAGACATTGAAATATATGGGAAAGTGTTTACTACCTAATACTACAGAGGGGGAAAGACCTTAAAACAGCACTTATGCCACGACCCCTTTGTCTCTCCTTCGTTTTGTTTCAGCATGTATGAACACGTGCAAATGGCTGGGGGGAGGCCCACAGAACAGTAACAATGGATACCTGTGGGCAATGAGATTAGCTGTGATTTGTATTCTGCCTGATATTTTCTAAACTTTCTCTATAAACATTTTTTATGCATTCATTGGTTGATTTTTTTAAATTTTATTTTAATTGTTGTTCAAATACAGTTTTCTGTCCTTTACTTCCATCCCAACCCACCCACCCATCCCTCCCCACTTCCCTCCCATTTCCATCGCCCCTAGCTTTTGTCCATGTGTCCTTTATACTTGTTCCTGTAAAGTCTTCCCTTTTCCCCTGAAATTCCCTCCCCTCTTGCCTGTGGTCACTGTCAGCCTGTTCTCTATTTCAGTGTCTTTGGTTATATTTTGTTTGTTTGCTTCTTTTATTGATTAGGTTCCATTTATAGGTGAGATCATATGGTATTTCTCTTTCACTGCTTGGCTTGTTTCACTTAGCATAATGCTCTCCAGCTCCATCCATGCTGTAGCCAAGGGTAAGAGCTCCTTCTTTCTTTCTGCTGCATAGAATTCCATTGTGTAAATGTACCATAGTTTTCTGATCCATTCATTTACTGTGGGGTACCTAGGTTGCTTCCAATACTTGGCTATTGTAAATTGTGCTACTATGTACATTGGGGTGCATAGGTTCTTTTGGATTGGTGTCCATAAACATTTGTTACTTTTATAATAAGAAAAATGTTGATATTAAATATCTAAGTTTTCGTAGTCAAATATTAGGAACAAAGGGGATGTTAAAAGCAATATCAAGAATTCCTACTAACTTTGGGTCATGTTTCTCCTATTTGGTAGTTCCGTTACCTCAAGCAAATCACTTAATTTCACTAGCCACGGTTGACTCATGTGCAGAAGAAAGTCCCGTTTCCTCTAACTAATAGTAGTGTCTACCGTAACAAGTGAGATGATGAGTAAGAAATTGCTTGCTAATTATGAAGCATGAATAACAAAATAGTTTCCCTTCAACATTCAGATTAAATCAGATATATCACAGACAGAGGTATGAGGGAGGATCTAGTAGTGAAAGTTGTCATTCTGTGAAGGAACTTGATTCAGTTATCACCTCACTTGGTGTCTGGGCTCACTGGGCCTGTGTATACATCTTGTTTACTGTTAGCTAGCTCCCTCATCAGAGGACACTAGTTACCTCTCTGACTTGAGTTTCCTACTAAAACCTTGTAAGGTAAGCATTGTATTAGGTTTAATGATTTCCCACCAGGCTTGTTTCTGTTAAGGAGCTGATGATTTCTGTTTTTTTTTTTTCCAGCCCTAATATTCTATGATTCTGGGAAAGTATGTTTTTCCATGGGTAGAGTATAGCCGAAGGAGGTGCATCAAAATTGAGAGAAATAGGAATCAGGGTTTTTCACTTTGAGGAGGTTGCAATCCAGGCTAGTTACAATCCTAGCTAAGAAAAGATTGAAGGATATTGGTGACGTATTAGTGATATAACAGCAAACTTCCCAACGTCTCACTGCATTGGTATCATTGGAGGCACTAGCGTGAGTGGTGGCATTGAAGAATTCAATAATGTGGACTCCGGCATCAGACCAGCCTGAGTTCAAATCCTGACTTGGTCTCACCACCTGTATAATCTTGGCTTGTTATTTCATTTTTCTGAGCTTTGGTTTCTAAGCCTCATATGACTCTTACATTATGTGGTTCAGGGAGAATTAGGAACTAGTACAATGCCTAGCATGCAGATATTCAGTAACCAGTAAATGTAATTAGTATTTGGAGTTCATCGGAATAAAGTAATCAAAAAATATTCCTTTTTTTAAAAAAAGATTTTATTTATTTTTAGACAGAGGGGAAGGGAGGGAGAAAGAGAAGAGAAACACTGATATGAGAGAGAACTTCAACCAGTTGCCTCTTGTACGTTCTCTGACCAGATGCCAAACCCACAACCCAGGCATGTACCCAGACCAGAAATCAAACCAGTGACGTTTCACTATGTGGGATGGTACTCAACCAACTGATCTGCACTAGTCAAACCAGAAAATATTCTTGATTTAATCTAGTTCTTCATTTCTCTTGGGTCAAAAGGATGACATTATAATCTAAGATGTGTCCTTGTCATAGTTGAGGTATCCTTTGATGATGCCCAAGTTTTCCAGGGTCAGCTTTTTAGTCACTGACTATACTCAAGTATTCAACCATCAAATTCAAAATTACAGATAAGAATCATGTTAAAATATCACGTGGCTTTAAGCAACTCCAACAGATAAGATATTTTTCTAGAGTCCTGGCCAGGTTGCTCAGTTGGTTGGAGCATCATCCCATGCACCAAAAGGTCATGGGTTTGATCCCTGGTCAGGACACATACCTAAGTTGCAGGTTTGATCCCTGGTCAGGGTGCATATGGTAGGCAACTGATCAATGTTTCTCTCTCATATTGATCTCCTTCTTTCTCTCTTCCTCCTTCCCTCCTTCTCTCTCTAAAAATAAAAGCAATAAAAAGATATATTCTTGAGCTTCCCAATAATATTCTCATTTCATCTCTCCCACAAATATCCAGAGGTGGAATTGCCAAACTGTTACCATGAACACTGAACAATGAGTCGAACTCTGCCCTCACTCCTTGTCCCAAAGCTGTAAGTCAAGTGCAAAAGCAGGACAGAAAGACTACTTCATGGCCTAATGTGTAAAGACGGAGTGTGTGACTTCTATTGGTAAATGAAGTTGTAATTTTTACCATATTACCATATGAGAAGGGAGTGACCTAGCCTGGAGCAGAAACAGTTCTCTTAAGAGGAGAACAGTTGGGTCCTCTGGTCACCCGGGGCAAGGATGACTGCACCAGTTTCCTTTCCTGTCCCTTCGTGGTACTATTCTCAAGTGGCAAGATTTGTTCATGGGTAGCTGGGCACCCGGTTCCTTGGCACATCAATATGTGGGAATCTTAGTGTGCTGATTGCACATTCCAACTGCTGTTAATGAACAAGAGGAAGGACCCTGACAGATGTTAAGTTACCTTTGACACTTTGTGTCAGAGATTGTGTTGAAATATCTGAGAAGCTCTTTGTAGGATAAAATTATGTGTGGACCTTGTGAGCTAAAGATTTGGAGAGAGTTTCTCTTTAGAAAGACTAAATTAAAGATTTTCCTTCTATAAAGGGATAAGTTTATATATTTCCTAAATACCAAGGCTGTTTCTGCCAAGAAACTTTTTTTAATAAAAAGTGCAGAAAAATATTTTTAAGTAATAAGTGAATGAGGTTTGATTTTTAAATTTTTATTAACATTTCCTTTTATTATAAAACTAACACATGTACGTGTTAAGAAATTTATTTTTACATGATTCATAAGGGAATAAAATGGAAAGAGCCCTCTCTTCAGCTTCACCCAAAGCTCTGAGAACACCTCATCCACCTCCCCAGAGGTAATCTCTGTTAGAGCTAGGTATGTTTGGCATATGCTGTTTCAATTATGCTGTTTCGTGGTGCGGGCCTCTTTGGGTTCACCTTGTTTGGAACTCTGTGCTTCCTGGACTCTGTTTATTTCCTTCAACAGGTTAGGAATGCTTTCAGTTGTTATTCAATCGCTTGCTCTCTCCCTTTTCCTTCTGGTTCCCCTATGGTGAAAATGTTTTTATGTTTGATGTTGTCCCAGAGGTCCCTTATTCTACCCTCATTTTTCAAATCCTTTTTTCTTTTTGTGGTTCTATTGGTGTTTTCTGCTACTTTGTCTTCCAGATCACTGATTCATTCTCTGTTTCATGTAGTCTGCTATTGATTCTATTAGTGTGTACTTCATTTTTGTTATTGTATTCTTCATTTCTAACTGGTTCTTTTTTATGTCCATTTTTGTGGTAAAACTCTCTTTGTTGAAGTTCTTCTAAGTTCCTTGAGCATCCTTATAACGAGTGCTGTGAACTCTGTATCTGATAGATCGATTGTCTCCATTTATTTAGATCTTTCCCTGGAGATTTGTCCTATTATTTCATTTCAGACATGTTTTTTTGTCTCTCATTTGGGCTGCCTCTCTGTGTTTGTTTCTACATATTAGGTAGATCTGCTATACTTTCCAGTCTTGGCAGAGTAGCCCTTTGTAGTAGGTTTCCTATGGGGCCCAGTGGCCCAGTCTTTCTGATCACTTTCTGAGCCAGGTACTCCAGGAGTGTTCCTTGTGTGGTTTGTGTGTGCTCTCCTGTTGTGAGTCTTCACTGTGGTTGAGTTTGACCCTTAGGCTGACTGGCTGCCAAGACTCGCCAGGACCACAGTGTACATATGAGCTGCTGGCAGGGGCTGACCCCATGGTGTGGGAGTTGCCCCAGCTGGTTCTGGTGCCTGCTAAGACCACTCTTTGTTTGTGCTACTTGTGGAGCTAATTGGGTGGTGCTCTATTGTTGTCTGAAGCTGTTTATCTGGTATACTGGTTCTGGGGCCTCTTGAAAGAAGTTCCTGTGCAGACCAAGGTCACGTGCTGCCTATGATCAACCAGAAACTACCTGGTAGGAGCTACAAAGAAATCCATGGCTGGTAGATGCCTGTGCTGTCTGGATGCTTATGGGAGAGGCCATGCTGCAAACAGTGTAGGGCCTGGGGCAGCTCAGCAAAATGCACAGGGCAACATGAAGCCTGCTGCTGCCTGCAGACTGCCCATAGTGCTCAGTCCCTAAAAGAGCTTCTGACAGCATGAGAGTTAGGTGGGGCAGGACTCAGGGAGTCATGGGGTAAGACAAGTGGAGTTCACCAGGCTAATGAAGATTCAGATTTGGCTGTGCAGGGGTCGGCGGGGGGGGCCTCAACACAGGAAAGATGGGGCTTGCCTGTCAGCTATGTAAGAAGAGGGCCCAACACAGGGACGATGGCGGTTGTCCCTCCACTCCTTGCTCTGAAGCCCACAACTGTTTCTCCCTATGTGTCTTTGGAGCTTCCTGAGCCTCAGTCCCTCTGCCAGAGCCCAGGGTAAGTGCCTGCAAGTGATCAATTTTGTCACAGGCCCTTTGATGCCTGGATTTCCAGCTGCCTTCTGACTCACCCAGACAGATGGGTGGAATCCCTGCTGATTTTCACAGCTAGATGCTTAGTGGACTTTTCTTCCTAGCACTGGTACTCCAAGCTGGGGAGTTTGTGTGGGGCTAGGACCCCTCACTTCTCAGGGGATACCTCTACAGCTGATTCTCAACCACCACACGTGGGTGTGGAGCCAGCCTGTCTTGCATTCTCTCCCCTCCTACCAGTCTTCATGTGGCCAAACTTATTCTGTTCAGCTACTCCTCAGATGGGTCTCCAGGTTTGTTGTTCTATAATTTAGTTATAATATTGAGTTGGTCATGGGAGGAGATGCACACAGAATTTACCAACTCCACCATCTTGACCAGAACTCCTTATAATACTTTTTTACATTTGTGTTTGCAACTCTATTTTAAATAATTAATTTTTGTAAGCAGTTTGAAACTTAGGTTGAGGCTCATTATTTTTTTCCCCCGTGGATGTCCAATTGTTCTCACTCCTTTTGTTGAAAAGACTATTCTTCCTCCATTGGATTGATTTTATCAAAAATCAATTGGCTGTATTTCTGGGTTCTCTATTCTGTTCATTTATTTACGTGGCTATCTCTATGCCAGTACCACACAGACCTTATCATAGGGTAGACCAATTAATCCTATTAGATTACTCTTTTTCAAAATTGTTTTAAGTATTCTACTTCCTTTGCCTTACCATGTAAATTTTTGAATAATGTCATCTATATTTATAAAAATTATTGCTGGGATTTTGATAGTCATTGCACTAAACCTATATATCAATCTAGAGAAAATTTATGCCTTGACCATATTGAATTTTCTAATCCCTGATACGGTGTGTCTCTCCATTTATTAAAATTTTATTTGATTTTTTCTTCAGCATTTTGTAGTCTTCATCATACAAGTCTTGCTCGTGTTTTGGTAGATTAACCTAAGTGTTTTATATTTTTTTGTATTTGTAAATGGTATTATATTATAGTGTTTGAAAATGTTTCCAATTTCATTGATATACATTTGACATAGAGCATTGTGTGAATTTAAGGTGCACAATGTAACAGTCTGATACCTATGGTTACCACAGTAAGATTGGTTAACACATCCATCACCTCACATAATCACATATTTTTGTATGTGGTGAAAACAGTCTCTTAGCAATTTTCAAGTACATAATATAGTATTATTAACTATATTCAGCAAGCTACATATTAGGTCCCCAGAATCATTCCATGTATCTTATAACTGGAACTTTGTACACGTTGATCAACCTCTGCTCATTTCTTCCTCCCACCAGTTTCTAGCAACCACCATTCTACTCTCTGTTTCTATCAGTTCATCTTCTTTTAGGCTCTACATATACATCAGCCCAAACAGTATTTGTCTTTTTCTGAACTTATTTCACTTAGCATAATGCCCTTAAAGTTCATCCATGTTGTTGCAAATGGAAGAATTCCTTTCTTTTTATGGCTGAATAATATTCCATACTTTATATGCCATGTTTTCTTTTTCCATTTATCTGTCAAGGATGCTTATGATGTTTCTATGTCTCATCTACTGTGAGTAATGCTACAGTGAACACAGGTATGCAGATACCTCTTCGACATAGTGCTTTCATTTCCTTTGGATAGATATATGAGATCTATCTAGAGGGTATCCTGGCCATGTACTATGAAAAAATATAGAGACATTTATTGAAGAAGATACAAGAGGCATTCTACAAAGGACAATGATGCCTCAGTCTTCTTCAAAGCAGGCACCTTGGGACCTCACACAGTTCTCCCAATTGCCATCAGCTGTCCAATCATATTTTCCTTAATCTTATTGATGGGCTGAAATCTCTTCCGTTCTAAAGGTGTTTTTAATTTTGGGAAAAGCCAGAAGTCGCAGGGTGCCAAATCTGGGCTGTAGGGGGTCTGAGTCACCCAGGTGATTTGCTGTTTTGCAAAAAATCTTTGCACAAGACATGATATATGAATGGGCGCATTTTTATGATGAAGCTGCCATCATCAGTCGCCCATAGCTGCAGCCTTCTGAATCATCCAAATAGTTTCTGCACAGTAATGTTCAAGCTTTAAAGCAAAATTTGATGCAGATTCCTTGTTCTTCTTGCTCAGTCACTTCTAATGCAATGGCCACACAGTACACATGCTCACTCAATAGCATCTACCACTTCCAGTGATGAGTAGAGTGAAGTTATCATTGTTTATGCATGTTCATTCCAGTCCACTGTCCTTGGCTGCCAGGTTACATTGATGTCTTAGAAACTGTTCTTTTTATATTAATGATAGCTGGACTTTTTCCAGACAGACCTTGAATACCCAGAAGTGGGAGTGCTGGGTTACATAGTGGTTTTATTTTTTATTTTTTGAGGAATCTCCATGTTGTTTATAATAGTGGCTGTACCAATTTACATTCCTGCCAACAGTGCATACATGTTCTCTTTTCTCCACATCCTTATCAACATTGATCTGTTTTTGATAACACCCATTTTAACATGTGTGTGGTGGTATCTTATTCTGGATTTGATTGAATTGTCCTGATGATTAGTAATGTTGAACATCTTTTTGTGTACCAGTAAGCCATTTGCATGTTTGTCTTCTTTGGAAAAATGTCTATTCAGGTACTCTGCCCAATTTTTATCAGGTTATTTGTTTTAGTTTTTTCTATTGAGTTGTATAAGCTCCTTATTTTTTGGATACTAATCTTTTGTCTGATATATATGGTTTGCAAATATTTTCTCCCATTCTATAGGTTATCTTTTCAGTTTTTTGTTTTTATTGTTGTTTTTGTTTTTTGTTGTTATTGCTGTTGTTGCTGTTGTTGTTATTATTCTTACTATTCTTATTGCTGTGTAGAAGCTTTTTAGTTTGATGTAGTCCACTTATTTATTTTTTCTTTGGTGTCATTTGAAAAATTATTTCCAAGATCAAAATCAAGGAGGCTTTCCCTATGTTTTCTGTTACAAGTTTTACAGTTTTTGGTCTTACATTTAGTTCTTTAATTTCATTCAAGTTAATTTTTGTGGGTGGTGTAAGATAGGTGTCTAATTTTATTTTATTTTATTTTTTGCATGTGAATATTCATCTTTCCCAGAATCATTTATTGAAAAGACTATCCTTTCCCAATTGAATATTCTTGGCTCCATTGTCAAATAATAGTTGACTAAATACACATGGGTTTATATCTGGGCTATTGATTCTGTTCCATTGGTCTATGTGTCTGTTTTTATGCTAGTTGTAAATGACATTAGTGTTTAAAATCTGGAACCCAGGATTCCAATTTGGAGTCATTTTTAGTGTGTACATGAAAATAAGTATTTTGTATATTTATCTTTATCTTGCATTCTTGATGAACTCTCTAACCCTGACCTGTTTGGTAGATTGCTTGGAAATTTCTACATAGGACACCAGGTTGTCTGAAAATATAGATAATTTTATTTTTTACTTTTACTCAAAAGTAAATTCACAAGGAAGAAGGGGCTGAGAAGAGGCATTCAAAGTCATGAAAGACAAAGAACTACGTCCAGGATTACTCTATCCAGCAAAGCCATCATTTAGAATGGACAGGCAGATAAAGTGCCTCCCAGGTAAGGTAAAGTTAAAGGAGCTCATCATCACCAAGTTCTTTCTATATGAAATATTAAAGGGACTTATCTAAGAAAAAGGGGATCAACACTATGAATAGTAAAATGACAACAAACTCACAACTATCAACAACTGAACCTAAAAAAAAAAAAAAACTAAGGAAACAACTAGAACAGGAACAGATTCACAGAAATGGAGATCACATGGAGGCTTTTCAGCAGGGAGGGGGAGGTGGAAGAATGGGGGAAAAAGTACAGGGAATAAGAAGCATAAATGGTCAATGCAAAATAGACAGGAGGAGGTTAAGAATAGTATGGGAAATGGAGAAGCCAAAGAACATATATTCATGACCCATGGACATGAACTAAGGAGGGAAGAATGCTGGTGGTAGGTGGGTGCAGGGTTAAGGGAAATAAAAAGGAGAAAATAATGGAACAACTGTAATAGTATAATCAATAAAATATACTTTAAAAAATGAAGTTGCCCTTTATTCCTGTTTTTCTGAAAGTTTTTATTTTTATCATGATTAGGTGTTGAATTGTGTTAAATAGTTTTTATGCATCAATTTATGTAATCATGACTTTTCTTCTTTAGTTCATTAACATAGTAGATTGTGATTGATTTTCAAATACAGAACCAGCCTTGCATCCCTGTAATAAAACCCACTTGTCAGAGTATATAATTATTTTTTTGTTGCTGAATTGTTTGCTAATATTTTGTAAAGGGTTTTACATCATAATAATGAGAGATAATGTCATGTATTTACTTGTTTTGTGGTACTTTGTCTAATTTTAGTATCAAGGTAACACTAGCTTCATAAAGGAAATTGTAAGTATTATTTCCTCTTCCATTTTCTGGAAGAAATTGTGTAAAGTTGATCTTAATTTTTCTTTAACTATTTGGTAGAATTCTCTAGTGAAAACATCTGGGTCTGAAGATTTTGTTGGAGTTTTTAAATTACAAATTTAACTTCTTTAACAGAAAGTTATTTAAATTCTTTGTTTCATATTGGGTATATTGTGGGCATTTTTAAAGGAACTGGCTCATTTTGTATAAATTGTTGGATTTATGTGTGTAGAGGCATTTGTAGTATTCTCTTAGCTTTTGATGTCTACAGTGTTTTGGTGATATCCTTTTTTTCATCTCTGGTCATTGTTTTTTTACTTTCCAAGTGTTTGGTGATTTTCCTGTAACCTCTTCTATAATTTATTTCTATATTAATTTTATTATTGCCAGAGGATACACCTTGTATGATATATCTGAATTCAATAAGAGAAGCAGAACCATTAGGATACATATAAAATACAAGTGAATATGCTTATATTTATTATATTTATATTTATATACCTAAATTATAAATCTATGTTTTTAAATATATATTTTAATGAGTGCTCTAGGTACAATATATAAATATATAACTTCTTTCAGTCTACTGGTATTCTCACCAGTTGAGTAAAGTATAGAAACATTACTCTTCTTTATGTCCCTTTACTTAGCTACCTTTAGAATATATTTATCTCAAATGTTTCCTTTACATATATTTAGAACCACATCAGAGAGTGTTACCCTGCTTGCTTTAACTATAAAACTCAGGAGAAGAAAGGTATATCAAATATAGCTATGTTTTTGGTTATCTTTATTTTCTTCCTAATGCACCAAAATATCCTCTTCTATCATTTCCCCCTTTATTTTTTTTCTGGTTTCCATGGTTTCTGATGGGAAAACTGATGTCATTGAAGTTGTTTTTCCCATATGGATAAGGCGCTGTTTCTCTCTTACTATTTTCAATGTTTTTTTTTCTTTGCTTTTTTTCCAAGAGTTTGATTACAATGTGTCTGCTGCAGATTTCTTTCTCAGTTCTAGCGGAGGTGCACTCAGCTTCTCAAATCTACAGATTTGTGCCTTTTATCAAATCTGGGAAGCTTTCATTATTATTATCTTTTTGAGTCTTTTTCAGCCATACTCCCTTTCTCTTCTGGAATGTTAATGACAGGAATACTAAATCTTTATTGATAAACCTTGAGTCTCTGGGGTGGTGGGGTTTCAGATTTTTATCTATGTGTTACTCAGAGTGATCTTCCTGTTCACTGACTCTTTCCTCTGTTCCGTTCTACTGTCGTGCCTATCCATTGGGTTAGGTGCTTGTTGTTAGCTACTGTATATTTCATTTCTAAATTTCCATTTGGTTTTTTATTTTTTGCTTCTATTTTTTATTTTTGTCATTATTGTTTTTAATCCTCACCCGAGGATGTGTTTATTGATTTGAGAGAGAGAGAGAAACATCGATGTGAGAGAAACATCAAGCAGATGCCTCCTGTACACACCCCAACCAGGCATCGAACCTGCAACCTAGGTATGTGCTCCGACTGTGGATCGAACTGCACCATTTTGGTGTGTGGGGGGATGCTCCAACCAACTGAGCCACCTGGCCAGGGCTCTATTTTTCATTTTCTAAAGCATGTTCAGAATTGCTCAGTGAAGCATTTTTATGATGGCTCCTTTAAGAGTCTTGTCATGGAGGTGTAACATCTCTGTCATCTCAGTGTTGGCATCTATTGACTGTCTTATCACTCAGTTTAAAATCTCCTGCTTCTTGATCTTCTTGATACAATGAGGGTATTATGCTACAAGACTGGGGATCTTATTTAAACCTCTATTTTTATCTGCCTGTGATGCCACTCTAGCAGGGGAAGAGGGAACATTGCCTTATTACCAGATAGGAGTAGATATCCAGCTTCCCTCTATATACCTCTATCTTGGCCTCTATGAACACCCAAGGTGGGGCTGCTCCTCATTACTGCTGGCAGAGGTGGGAATTACTGTATTTTGTGGTGTATTATCAGGACCCACAGTTTTGTGCACATTATAAATGGGATTATTATAACCCATGGTATGTAATCATTATACTCAGGTATAATGTGCATCCATATTTTTCCCTCAAAAATTTGGGCAAAAAAGTGCTCATTATACACAGCAAAATATGGTATGCTCCCCACTAGTTCTCCACTGATTCCCAGCTTCGGGGAGTGGGAGTGCCTCTTTACTGCTCTTCATATGGCCTCTACTGACACCCCTGGAGGCCTTCTTACTTCTGGGCTGTGGTGAAAAACCTGGCTCCCTATTTGGCCTTGTCAGCTCTATCCTGCCACAGCGTTTGGGGCATTTCATTACAAGGTAGTGAGAGTGGGTATCTGAGCTCTCCATTCAGCCTGGACTGCTATTGGTGGGAGTAGGGCCACATTTTTTTTTCTGTGGTTTTGGTC
>PVIA01013802.1:0-30166 GCA_004024845.1 Tonatia bakeri
GATATTGAACATCGTTTCATGTGTCTTTGGATCCTCTGTATGTCCTCCTTAGAGAAGTGTCTGTTCAAGTCCTTTGCCCATTTTTAATTGGGTTTCTTGTCTTCTTAGAGTGAAGTCTTATAAGTTCTTTATATATTTTGGAGATTAAACCCTTGTATGAGGTATCATTGGCAAATATGTTTTCCCATACAGTTGGTTCTCTTTTTATTTTGATACTATTTTCTTTTTTTTTAAAGATTTTATTTATTTATTTTTAGAGAGGGAAGGGAGGGAGAGAGAGAGAGAAACATCAGTGTGCAGTTGCTGGGGGACATGGCCTGCAACCCAGGCATGTGCCCTGACTGGGAATCGAACCTGCTATGCCTGGTTCACAGCCCGCGCTCAATCCACTGAGCTACACCAGCCAGGGCTGATATCATTTTCTTTAGCTGTGCAGAAGCTTTTTATTTTTATGAGATCTCATTTGTTTATTCTTTCCTTTATGTCCCTTGCTCTAGGGAACATGTCAGTAAAAAAGTTTCTGCATGAAATATCTGAGATTTTCCTGCATATGTTCTCCTCTAGTACTTTAATGGTGTCACGGTTTATATTTAAGTCTTTTATCCACCTTGAATTTATTTTTGTATAAGGTGTAAGTTGGTGTTCTAGTTTCATTTTTTTGCATGTACCTGTCCAGTTCAAAGGCATATCTGAACAGCACCAATGAAACAGTAGAAGCAGAAATCAAGAAAAAAATCCCATTTGAAATAGCAAAAAGAAAAATAAAAAACCTAGGAATAAATCTAACCAAAGAGGTAAAAGACCTGTATTCAGAAAACCACATAACACTGAGGAGAGAAATCAAGGAAGACACAAACAAATGGAAACATATACCATGTTCATGGATTGGACGAATTAACATCATCAAAATGTCCATACTACCCAAAGCAATTTACACATTCAATGCAGTACCTATTAAAGTACCAATGGCTTATTTCACAGACATAGAACAAACACTTCAAAAATTTATATGGAACCATAAATGACCCAAATAGCTGCTGCAATTTGAAGAAAGAAGAGTAAAGTAGGAGGGATCATAATACCTGACACTAAACTATACTACAAGGCCACTGTAATCAAAACAACCTGGCACTGGCATAAAAACAGGCACATGGACAAATGGAACAGAACAGAGAGCCCAGAAATAAACTCAAGTCTCTACAGTCAATTGATATTTGACAAAGGAGGCAGCAACATAAAATGGAGTAAAAATAGCCTCTTCAACAAATGGTGTTGGGAGAACTGTCTTCATGATTTCTTGCTCTTAGCTGATCAATTCTCCCAAATTGCATCCTTTCTATCTTCCAACCGTGTGTTTTAAGATCTTGACATACATATAAAAGGATCCAAACTTCACATCATATTTGAATTAAATCTGGCAAAGTCAACACAGTTTTTGGCAGAGATAGAAGAGAGCTAGTCAAAGTGTTCTTTTAACCAGGTAACCCACACAAGGTGTTAAATTGATTACATGATTGTGGAGTTCACTCACTTAGCTAATAATTCATTTATAGCTTAGATAAGTAAATTCAATGTTGTATTTTTTAAAAAAGAAACATTTTATTGGCTGAATGAACAAATACAATACCCTGTAACAAACCTATGTTATAAGTTTTATAGCCATCACATACTTCATATATAAATATTATATTCCTGGGACATTGCCCTAAAATATTTGTTGTTAAGTAAATAAATATCTTGGGTTTTTATTGCCTTAACAAACACAAAGAGAGGAGCTCATATAATTCTGATAGACAATGGAATGTGTGTGTGTTTACTTAAGTAACTCTATTTCTATTTGGATCTCTTTCCAACATGACTCTTAGTTTCAGAACCATTATAATCACAGAAATGTACATATTTTTTTTTGTTGTCTTTATGTTACTTGGAAGGGCAGTTTCACGTGTCACTTAAGTACTAATGTCATGAGAGGAAAATAAGGTCAATTTTCTTTTCTAGGCCTCTTCCTAATTCTAATGTAACATACTTCTTTACAACCAAGGTCAGTCAAAGTAAAACCTATAATGTCTGGTCTCTGCTAATAAAAGCTATACTTTCTCTAAATTATCTTCAGCTCTGTTACAGTATTCTTGAGAACCAGCAGTTCTACATGCAGCTATTTCAGCAGTTGAGAACAATGTAGAATTAGTGATTTCTTGTTTTGTTTCTAATATCTTTCTTAAAGCAAATATTCCTTGATCCTATTTAGTATCACATGGAGAAAATATCATCTAAGTGAGTAGTCTTTTAGGATTTTAGATGCTTTCCTGTATCAACACTAAAGCCCAAAGTCACCAGTCCAATATTTTTGTAAATATTGACTGTTTACTATATGCAAAACGTGTGCTGGGGATTGAAGGAAGAACAAGCTAAGTCACTGCAATAAATATCTTCAAAGTTGAATTATAAAAGCACTGGATAATTATAAATAAAGCAGCTTTCTTTAAAACTTTAATGATGATTTTTTTTATTAAATTCAGTATACTTTTAAAGAATGATGGAGTACAAAACAGAGGCCCAAAGAATTCTATACTTTCAGTATTTAAGAAGTCTTGGTAAGGAATCGGCACTTGGAGATATTTAATAAATTTGAATTCTTTATTTCTAGTTTGAAAACATTAGGATCTAGTGCAAATTATGAGCTATTAGCAAGCCCAGTTAATAAGAACTTTCTATTAACCAAAATACTTTAACCTAAACCATTCTGGGGAAATGGAGATTCATCATACTATTGGGAAGCAGAGATTCTAAAAATAATTTGCTGTTTAATTTTGAAGAAATATATGATATCTACATTAATCTTAAAAATAGACATATTAAAATATTATTTTAAAATAAAATATATATTATTCAAATGTGTTTCCCATTGAAATTATTTATTTTTCTAGGAAAAAATTATGAATTGAGTTTTTCTCTTTACATTTGGGTAGAGCATTGCTTTCCTATCTCTGTATTACATTGAAAGGCTAACATAAATATCCATTTTTTAATTCCTTCTTTTACATTTATTCCTTGAACATCTAATCTTCAGAAATCAATTCAAAATGTTTAAGCTACAAATGTAACTACTGACCTTCTTATGACTAAAATTATTAATAAAAGCCTCAGTCTTTTCAGCTACATTACAAAATTATTTTCCATTTGTCACTCCTCTCTCCCTCAGCTTCTTCACAGGTTTAATTGTCTCAGACACACACCAGCAACAAAGAAAACATTTGTAAATCAAGGAAAGGCTACATAGTTAATATATGAATACAAAAATGGAAAGGAAGGCAAGGAAGGAAGCAGCGGGTAATCAGGTGAAATACAGAAGTGGAAAAGCAGGAGGATGAGAGAAGAAGCAAAAAAATAAGCGAAATTAAAGTGAATGAAGGAGAGGCACTGAGAGAACTGTTGACTAAGTTTCTGCAGAGTCTTTGTCTTTCTCCTTCATTAATGGTTTAAGGGAGAACCCTTATTAAGTTTACATCAAGCCTCAAAGCACTTCATGTATTGCAATACATTCAGCAGGTACTTAATAATAGTTTTAATTACTTTTTAAAAACCTGCATTTCTTTGTAAATCCGAATACAACTGTTGATATAACTAGGAAATGAATTAAGTATGTGCAATTATACCATGACATGTACAATTGATTTCTAAGGAATGCTGTTACATTCACTACTTGCATAGCTGTAGGTTTTCTTCTAGTTACACCATGACACATGAACATAACTAAGCAAACTGCATGGTCATAGCTTTTCCCAGAGTTAATCTATATTTGCTTAAGTGTATTGAAGTATAAGAGTATTCTCTTTTAACTTTAAACATGTTCTCATTTTTCTGCTGTTTAGTTTTACAAGATGCAGTATTGTAGAACATAGTGCTACTTATTTCTAAAATGCCATAAAACTGCTTCACAATAATTGAGTCAGGTCTTATATGAAATTCATTTTTTGTTAATTTCTCTTATACTAGAAGCCTACCATAATGCCCACATTTTAACCTAAAAGAAGTCAAACAAATATTTTAGTGCCCAAACCACAAGAAGCAAAAGCAAAAACCCTAGACCTTCGATTTTTTAAAAAATGCTTATTTGTTTAAATTATTAATATGGGAATAAATATATTTCCTAAATCTAAGTATCTATTGGAGTCTGAATTTTTCTAGCTTTCCTTTTGAAATGAAGGATGGATCACACAATATTTTTTCCATCTATCAGAACAAAGAAAAGATCAACACAGACATAATAGGTACTAATTTCCTTTACTTATAGGAGTATTAGTGATAGAAATAGACTTACCTGAGAACAAAGAGGGACAAAAAGAAAATATTTTGTTGTGGAAAAAACTCTGGCCTCAGAGTCAGATGAAATACTCCTACATCTGTTTCACCACCAAAACTCTAGGTTAGTTTTACCTCTAAACGATGGGATAAATCAAAGACTTTTGACTTGTGGTCCAGAGTGACTGTAGGGGTTCCATAAATCTTTTATTTTAGTTTAATTTACTAGTTTAATATATATGTAACCACGGGAAAATACACAGAACATAATTTACCATCTTAATTATTTTAAGTGCACAGTGTAGTAGTATTATGTATATTCACATTATTGTGCAATCAATTTCCAGAACTTTTCCATCTTGCAAAATTCAAACTCTATACCCATTAAATATCTCCCCACTTCCCTTCCCCAAGCCCTGGTAAACACCTAGTTAATTTCTGTTTCTTTAAGTATGATTACTCTGGATATCTTATATATGTGGAATCATATAGCATTTGTAATTTTGACTGGCTTATTTCACTTAGCATAATGTCCTCAAGTTTCATTCATATTGTAGCATAAATCAAATTTCATTCCTTTTTCAGGGTGAATAATATTTCATTGTATGTATATACTACATTTTGGTTATCCATTCATCCATTGATGGACATTTTGGTTACTTTTACCTTTTTACTATCATGACTAATACTATGAACATGGGTTTAGAAATATTTCTTTAAATTTTAAAATATATTTAAGTATGTAAACTAGTGACAAATAGTGAATATTAAAATGTGTTATAAGCCCAAGTTTCACCTGTTGTTATCTCCAGTATATGAATGTGTTTTTCTTAAAACCCTTTTGTTCAAGATGGCAGAGTAGGTAAATGCTGGGTTTCCCTCCTTCCACAACCACATCAAAATTACAACTAAACTATGAAACAACCATCTTTGAGAAACACCTAAAGTCTAGCTGTACAGAAGTCCTATAACTAATGATATACAGAAGAAACCACATGAGACTAGTGGGAGGAGCAGAGAGGCCAAAGATGCTGGCCCTCACCCACGTATGGTGGTTAAAAATTGGGAGGGATATTTTGGCTGTAGTGGTCCCTCCTGAGGAATGAGGTGTCCAATCCCATATCTGCATCCTCAGCCCAGGATTCCAATTCTAGGAAAAAAAGTCCCTATAACTCTGGCTATGAAAAGCAGCAGAAATTGTGGGTGTATGAGATGGAGGACTTCTAGAGTCCCAGATGTTCCTTTAAAGGAACCATGCACCAACACACTCAGACTCACTTACTCTGAACTCCAGTGCTGGGGCTTAGCTCAAAAAGCAGTGGGGACATATGAGGAGAAACTGAATTGTCTGACTGCACGGCAACGGCTGGAGGGGCAGCTTCCTCCTAGACAGAAGTGCTGGGAGGTCCATTGCTCCTTTGATAAGCCCTCCTCCTGAAGGCACAAATGGGTGCCATATATTAGTCTCCATCATTCTAACTAACACCATTGACCCCACCCTGGTGATTACCTAAGGTACCTCCTTACCTAATGTGTAGGCCCCACTATGGTGCTGTTCCATACAATGTTCCACACAATCAGCCAGTGTTGCCTCATGGTGTGGAATTTCCTAGAATCTCTTAAAGATTCACAAACTCCAAATGACATTTTACCTTGTATCTAATACATTTTGCTAAGTGGTCCCAGGCCTAGCAATAATGGCAGCTGGCCTTGGTTTGCAGTTGGCCTCTTGAAGATACCTCCAAAGTCAGTACAAGTAGCAGACATCTACAAACCACTTTGTAGCTCATGTCAGGTAGCCCTGGTCAGAAAAAAGGCAAAGAAGGACCTTGGCCAATATCAGAGCCCCTCCCAAGAAGCCCCAGAACCAACACAACCAGTGGCCAGCTTCAGACCACAACAGAGTACCACCTAAAAACCTCCACAAATGACAAACTCAAGGGCAGTCTTGGAAGATATCAGAGCCCCACAAAAGTGAGTCATGATCTGGAGGGTCAGCTTCTACACAACAGATCCTCCACTGTTGTTATGAACAGTCCCCACAAATAACCTGAGGGTCAATCCATCTTATTGATGTGCTGCTAGCAATCAAGGTTCAACTACTACAGAAAGGCACACACAACTGACACCAGAAAAACACCTAGAATACACAGCTAAAATGATCAGGGAGACTGTGCAGCTGGGCTAACAGGACATCTGCTACGTAAGGCCACTCTACAAAGATCAGGAGACATGGCAGCTGCACCTAATTCATAGAAGGAAACATGGGGAGGCACTCAAAATGAGGAGATGAAGAAACATGCCCCAAATAAAAAAGGAGAATGAAACTCCAGAAAAAGAACTAAATAAAATGGAGACATGCAATCTATAACAAGCAGAGTTCAAAATAATGGTTATAAGAATGCTCAATGATCTTAGTGAGACCTTCACCAAAGAGATAGGAAACACAAAGTGAGATAAAAAACATTAAAAACAGTCAAAATTGAATGCAGTAACAGAAATGAAGAATGCATTACAGGGAATCAACAGTAGGGTAGACAAAATCAATAATTTCAAAGATAAGGTAGCTGTAAACACCCAATCATAACAGCAAAAAGAAAAACAAATCCAAGAAAATGAGGATAGTTTGAGGGACCTCTGAGAAAACTTCAAGTATACTAACAATCACATTAAAGGGATACCACAAGGAAAAGAGAAAGAGTGAAGAATTAAAAACCTATTTGAAGAAATAAAGATGGAAAACTTCCCTAATGTGGTGAAGGAAATAGATACACAAGTCCAGTAAGCACAGAGTCCCAAACAAGATGAACCCAGAGAGGCCCACACCAATACATCATAATTAAAGCACCAAAGGTTAAAAACAAAAAGAAAATCTTAGAAGCAGTAAGAGCAAAAGCAATTAATTACCCACAAGGGAGTTCCCATAAGACTGTCAACTGATTTTTGAACAGAAACTTTGCAGGCCAGAAGGGAATGGAACAAAACATACAAAGTGGTGAAAAACAGGGACCTCCAACCAAGATTATTTTACTCAGCAAAGCTATTATTTAGAATTGAAGGACACACAGCTACACAGACAAGAAAAAGCAAAAGCAGTTAATTGCAACAAACCCAGTATAATAAGAAATGTTAAAGGGTTTTCTTCAAGAGGAAGAAAAATATAAAAGATGAATAATAGGGACTTCCAGCCAAATGGAGGCAAAGGTAGACAAAATGTGCTCCCTTGCACAACCAAAAAAGGACAACAATTTAAAAACAAAAAACAACCAGAACTGACAGAAAATCAAACTGTACGGAAGCCTGACAACCAAGGAATTAAAGAAGAAACATTCATCCAGATCTGTAAGAGTGGCAGAGTTGGGCAGCCAGGGGGAGAGGACTCCTGGCAAGGTGGCAGCTGGAGAACCAGGGCGGGCCAGGCAGTGGTTGATGGACCCAGTGAGGCGGCCTATTATGGAGCAGGTAGTCCCACATTCACGTGCAGATAAACTGGGAAGAACAACTGGAGAGCAAGACAGACCACACAACCTAGGTCTCCAGTGTGGGGAAATAAAGCCTCAAACCTCTGACTGAAAACACCTGTGGGTGTTGAGGCGGCAGTGGGAGAAACTCCAAGCCTCACAGGAGAGTTCGTTGGAGAGACCCACAGGGTCCTGGAATGTACACAAACCCACCCATCTGGGAATCAAGACCAGAAGGGCCCAACTTGCTTGTGGGAAGCTGGGGAAGAGACTGAAAACAGGCAGAGAACTGAGCAAGCACCATTGTTCCCTCTCAGACCCCTCCCCCATGTACAGCATCACAATGCACTGAGGTGGATTGCCCGGCCCTGGTGAACACCTAAGGCTCAACCCCTTATGACGTAACAGGCATGCCAAGACAAAAAAAAAAAAAGGCCCAAATGTAAGAACAGATCAAAACTCCAAAACAAATACAACTAAGAAATGAAAAGATAGCCAACCTATCAGATGCACAGTTCAAAACACTGGTAATCGGGATGCTCACAGAATTGGTTGAATATGGTCACAAATTATATGAAAAAATTAAGGCTATGCTAAGTGAAATAAAGGAAAATGTTCAGGGAACCAACAGTGATGGGAAGGAAACTGGGACTCAAATCAATGTTGTGGACCAGAAGGAAGAAAGAAACACTCAACCACAATGGAATGAAGAAACAAGAATTCAAAAAAAAGAAGAGAGACTTAGGAACCTCCAGGACATCTTTAAATATTCCAACATCTGAATCATAGGGATACCAGAAGGAGAAAAGGAAGAGCAACAAATTGAAAACTTATTTGAATAAATAATGAAGGAGAACTTCCCCAATCTGGCAAAGGAAATAGACTCCAGGAAGTCCAGGAAGCTCAGAGAGTCCCAAAGAAGTTGGACCCAAAAAGGAACACACCAAGGCACATCATAATTACATTAGCCAAGATTAAAGATAAGGAGAGAATCTTAAAAGCAGCAAGAGAAAAGGAAACAGTTACCCTCAAAGGAGTTCCCATAAGACTGTCAGCTGGTTTCTCAAAAGAGTCTTAGGAAAGAAGGGGCTGGAAAGAAGTACTCCAAGTCATGAAAGGCAAGGACCTGCATCCAAAATTACTCTATCCAGCAAAGCTTTCATTTAGAATGGAAAGGCAGATAAAGTGCTTCCCTGATAAGGTCAAGTTAGAGGAGTTCATAATCACTCAGTCCTTATTATATGAAATGTTAAAGGGACTTATCTAAGAAAAAGAAGATAAAAAATATGAACAGTAAAATGACAGCAAACTTACAGTTATTAACAACCACACCTAAAACAAACTAAGCAAACAACTAGAGCAGAAACAGAATCACAGAAATGGAGATCACATGGAGGGAAGTGGGAGAGGAAAAGAGAGGGAAACGGAATAAAGAATAAGTAGCATATATGGTAGGTAGAAAATAGACAGGGGGAGGTTAAGAATAGTATAGGAAATGTAGAAGCCAAAGAACTTTTATGTATGACCCATGGACATGAACTAAAGGGAGGAAATGTGGGTGGGACGGGGTGTACAGGGTGGAGGGGAATAAGGGGGGAAAGTGAGACAACTGTAATAGCATAATCAATAAAATATATTTTTAAAAAGATGAATAATAAAATGGCAATAAATATATATCTATCATAGTTATTTTAAATGCAAATTATTTAATTGCTCCAAACAAAAGACATAAGGTGGCTAAATGATTAAGAAAATAAGACCCTTACATATGCTGTATACAGATGACTCAAGTGGAAAGAAACATACAGACTGAAAGTAAAGGATTGGAAAAAATATCTCATGGAAATGGAAATGGGGAAAAAACTGGGGTAGCAATACTTACACCAGACAAAATAGACTTGAAAACAAAGGCTATAATAAAAAGCAAAGAAGGACTCAGCAATTCCATCTATGTGTATTTATCTGAAGAAAACCAAAACATTAATTGAAAAAGACATATGCATCTATATGTTTGTTGCAACATCATTTACAATATCCAGATATGGAAGCAATCTAAGAGTCCACCAGTAGGTGAATGGATAAAGATGCGGTACATATATACAATGAAATATTACTCAGCCATAAAAAAGAATGAAATTTTTCCATCTGCCACAACATAGGTGACCTAAGAGGTATTATGCTAGGTGAAAAATGTCAGAGAAAGACAAATACCATGTAATTTCACTTATATGTAAAATCTAAAAGGCAAAATAAACAAACAAAACAGAAACAAAGTCATAGATACAGAGATCATTTTGATGGTTGCCAGTAGAAGGGGGTCTAGGGGATGAGGCAAACAGGAGAAAGAATTAAGAAGTAAAAACTGGTAGTTACAAAATAGCCATGGAGATGAAAACTACAGCATAGGGAATATGGTCAATAATATTGTAATAATCATGTATGGTGTCAGGTCAGTACTAGATTTATCAGGGTGATCACTTCATATGTTTATAAATGTCTAATCATTGTGTTATATGTATGAAGCTAATATATTGTATGTCAACTGTAATTTAAAAATAAACAATTACTTAAGAACCTTGAAAAGGATGATTACCCTGCTTTCATGTTCAAGTATAACCGAATTTTTTTAAATATGCTATTAGCTATAAAGCTTATACTGTGACACTGGCCTTTTATTCAAATCCAGGGCTGTATGTGTCTATGTATAGAGAATACACTGCTAAAACATTCAAACAACATCCACAATTGCACACCAGTCAACATTTGGGCATTGCTGCTTGGCCCATGTTTTGCATTGCATAGTAACTTGTACAAATAAATGTATATGATATCAAATGATTATATCATACTATAATTTTACTATCACTGTATAAGAATTGTTTGTTGACTCACTTCTATATTTCTGACAAGAATACCAGCAATTGTTACATAATGATAGGAGACCTTTTTAATGGTTTAGACAAACTATCATTTATTAGCTTATAATATTCTCCCCAACTTAGTCAACCTGGCGAACTCCCATACATCCTTCACAATAATGTGCCATCTTCTCTAGGAAGCTTCATACAGTTCTCTTCCACAGCCTCACAAGTAGAACTGCTCTTTCTTCTTTTGTTTCACCACTGTAGCCTCTACATTATCACAGACTTCTTTTGGTTCATCTTTTGATGTTTTGTCGACTTTTATTTTCATGGATCTAATTTTCCCTATCACTATAAATTTCTTAAGGGTGAAAGTTGTGTCTTTACTCATCTGTATCTATACACCATTGTATAGTAATCATTTAATAAAATATTTATGAGAGAATGATACTTTATTAAATTAAATTTAAGCCTCAAAGGACTTAAATATGTTATAGACTTGGTAGGTACTTCATAAAGTTTTAATTATGATCCATGTATGAATAAACAAATGTTAATTATACCTGCTCTTCTAGTTTATTTGATGAGCATTCTAAGATTCCAAAATTATCTGAGGTTTAAAAAAGAGTTACTATTTACCTGTGTGATTCACAATTTTCTCTGAACTGTACAACCAAAGCAAAATGCAGAAAAATAATGAATGTTGTGGCTACTGCCAAGTTTGGATTTTTTAAATTATTTTATTGAGTATGCTGTTACAGTTGCTCCAATTTTTCCAGCTTTATCCCACTCTACCCATCATGCCCAACTCACTCAGGCAATCCCCACACCATTGTTCATGTTCATGCATATGTTCTTTGGCTACTCCATTTCCTATAGTGTGTTTTACATTCTCCATGGCTATTCTGTAACTACTTATTTGTACTCCTTAATCCCCTCACTTCTTGACCCTTTCTGCACTAACCCCCTCCTGTCTGCAACCATCAAAACCCTCTCCATATCTATGATTCTGTCTCAGTTGCTCTTATTTGCTTAGTTTTTTTTTTAGATTCAATTGTTGATAGATATGTTTTTAGCCATTATATTGTCATAGTTTTGAACTTCTTTTTCTTCAATAAGTCCCTTTAATAGTTCATATAGTAATGGCTTGGTGATGATGATCTCCTTTAGTTTTTTCTAGTCTGGAAAGCTCTTCATATACTCTCCAATTCTAAATGATAGTTTTGCTGGATAGAGCAATCTTGGCTGAAATTCCTTCCCTACTTTTCATGACTTTGAATATTTCTTGCCAATTCTTCTAGCCTCCAAAGTTTCTGTTGAGAAAGTAGATGACAGTCGTATGGGAATTCTCCTGTAGGTAACTAACTGCTTTTCTCTTGCTGCTTTTATGATTCTCTCTTTAACTCTCTCTATGATTATCTTTAACCTTTGGCATTTTAATTGTGGTGTGTCTTAGAGTAGGCCTCTTCATGTCCATCCTGTCTGGGACTCTGTTCTTCCTGGATTTGCATGTCTAATTCTTTCACCAAATTAGGGGAGTTTTCTTTAAATCAATTTTTCAACTAGATTTCCAATTTCTTTTTTTATTTTTAATTATATTTTATTGATTATGCTATTATATTTGTCCTGATTCTTCCCCCTTTGCCTCCCTCCACCCAGCACCCCCCACTCCCTAAGACAATCTCCCCAACCTTGTCCATGTCCATGGGTCATGCATGTAAGTTATTTGGCTACATCCTTTCCTATACTATACTTTATATCCCTATGGCTATTCAGTAACTTCCTATTTGTACTTCTTAATCTCCTCACCTCTCAACCATTCTCCCACACACCCTCCTTCCCTTTATCTTTAACCTTTGGCATTTTAATTATGATGTGTCTTAGAGTGGGCTTCTTTGCGTCCATCTTATTTGGGACCCTCTGTGCTTCTGGGACTTGTGTGTCTATTTCCTTCACCAAATTAGAGAAATTTTCTTTCATTATTTTTTCAAGTAGATTTCCAGTTTCTTGCTCTTCTCCTGCTGGCACCGCTATGATGAGAATATTGGAACACTTGAAGTTGTCCCAGAGGCTGCTTACACTGTCCTTGTTTTTTTTGTTGTTGTTTTTATTCTTTTTTTCTTCTCATTCTGATTGGTTGGTTCTTTTTTTGCTTCCTTATGTTCTAAACCATTGATTTGATTCTCACCTTCATCTACTCTATGGTTGTTTCTCTATAAATTTTCTTTATTTTAATTAGATTATCTTTCATTTTTGACTGGTTCTTTTTTATGCTGTTGAAGTACTCACTGAGTTCCCTGAGCATCATTATAACCAGTGTTTCAAACTCTGCATCTGATCAATTGTTTATCTCCATTTTGTTTAGTTCTTTTTTTCTGGAGTTTTGATCAGTTCTCTCATTTGGGCCATGTTTCTTTGTCTCTTCATTTTGGCAACCCTGCATTTGTTTCTATGTGTGAGGAAGAGCTTCTATGGCTCCTTGTCTTGGTAGTGCAGCCTAATGTAGTAGGTGTACTATAAGGTCCAGTGGTACAGTCCCCCAACTACCAAGCTGAGTACTCAAGGTGGGCCTTCATGTGGGCTGAGTACGCCCTCCTCTTTTATTGAGCCCTGTTGCTGTTGGCAGGACAATGGAAGGGATCTACCAATGCCACTCAGCTTCTAGGACAGGTTTTGAGCACTGACCACCAACCTCTGCCCTCCTTGGAAGATCAGTTGTGCAGGGGCAGGATGGTAGTGCTCTGACATGGTATCTGGGTTTCCACTGGGTAAACAGGCTCTGGAGTTTCCCAGTGGTGCAGGCCAAGGTTAACCCCAACCTATGTTTTTCCCAGGGTCACCCTGTCTGGACTATAAAGTAATCTGAGATGGCTGCTACTTGCCCCAGGCTTGGAGATACCCAGGCAAAGCCAAGCTATAAATCTAGGCTGGCTGGTGCTAATCCTGGCCCTGGAGCCACTCAGTAAGAGGTATGGGGGTTAGGGACTCACTGAGCCTAGCTGTCGCTTGTTTGAGAGGATTTAGGAAATTGTGAAGCATGAGCCAAGGCCAGCCATTCATATGAAAAGCAGTTTGGGTAGGCCCATAAGTTGAGTGGGACAGAGCTTCAGGGGATCACCAGGGCAGAGCAAACAGTGTTAGGCTGATGGAGTCTCAGATACAGCACCAGTTTGCCAGCTCTATGGATCTGTGCGTAGAATGTTCAGAAAAGGGACAATGGCTTCTGCCCATCTTTCTATCTGGGAGAGATCTGTCCCCCAGCTCTCACCCTGATGCCAGACACTTCAATGTCTCCCTGTATTCCACTAGTGCCTTTCAAGCTGCTACCCTGGTGCTAGAGCTCAGAGCCAGTGGATCTGAATAAGTCCATGCATGGTTCTTTAAGGGTAACTGCTTGAGGCTTTAACAGTTTCTTCCACTAACTCAATTCCCGCTGGTTTTTGCAGCCAAATATTATAGGGATTTATGTTGCTGACATTGGAACACTGCACTGGGAGCCTGGTATGGGGCTGGGACTCCTAACTCCCAAGATATACCTCCTGAATTTTTATCCACAACATGTGGATGTGGACCAACCCGTTCTGCAGCTCTACCTTTCTTACCAGTTTGGATGGATGTGGTTTCTCTAACACCGTGGATATCAGACTTTCACTCAACTCAATTTCTGATGGTTCTGAGTGATGGTTGTTCTATATTTTAGTTGTAATTTTGATTTAGTTGTGTGCAGAGGCAAGTGTTTACCTACACTGCTATATAGACGAAAAGTTTCCATATTCAGAGTGTTAGACATTTGTGTTCAAAACAGATTCGTTGTCTTATTAGGTTCAAAAAATAATACTACTAGAAATATAATTTATAAGATTGAGTTATACTAATTAAATTTCATTTTAAGTATATTTTATTGATATTATAGTTGTCACATTTTATTCTCTTCACTTTATCTTCCTATGTCCAGTACCCCTATTCCCTCTAGCATTCCCCCTACTTAGTTCCTGTCCAGGGGTCATACATATAAGTTTTTTGGCTTCTCCATTTCCTATACTTTTCTTAACCTCCCTCTCTCTGTTTTTTACCTCCAAATTATGCTTCTTATTCCCTGTACTTTTCTCCCATTCTCCCCCCTACCCTTCCCCACTGATAACTTTGCATGTGATCTCCATTTCCATAATTCTGTTCTTGTTCTAGTTGTTTGCTTAGTTTGTTTAAGTTTTTGTGGGGTTTTTTTGGTTCAATTGTTCATAGTTGTGAGTTTGTGTCATTTTACCGTTCATAGTTTTGATCTTCTTCTTTTTCTTAGGTAAGTCCCTCTAACATTTCATATAATAAGGCCTTGGTGATGATGAGCTCCTTTAACTTGACCTTATCTGGGAAGCACTTTATCTGCCCTTCCAACCTAAATTATAGCATTGCTGGATAGAATAATCCTGGATTAAGTTAGTGTCTTTCATGATTTTGAATACTTCTTTTCAACCTCTTCTTGCCTGCAAGGTTTCTTTTGAGAAACTGGCTGATAGTCTTAAGGGAACTCCCTTGTAGGTAACTCTCTCCTTTACTCTTGCTGCCTTAGGATTTTGTCCTTATCTTTAACAATTTAATTGTGATGTGTCTTGTTGTGCTCCTCTTTGGGTCCAACTTGTTTGGGATTCTCTATGCTTCCTGGACTTGTATGTCTATTTCCTTCTCCAGATTGGAAAAGTTTTCTTTCATTATTTTTTTTCAAATAAGTTTTCAATTTTTTGCTCTTCTTCTTCTCCATCTGGAACCCTTTGTATTCAGATGTTTGAACATTTAATGTTGTCCCAGAGGTTCCTAAGCCTCTCTTAATTTTTTTGAATTCTTGTTTCTTCATCATGTTCTGGTTGAATATTTATTTTTTCCTTTTGTTCCAAATCATTGATTTGAGTCCCACTTTTCTTTCCTTCACCATTAGTTCCCTGTATATTTTTCTTTATTTCACTTTGTATAGGCTCAGTTCTTCCTTTAATTTGTGGCCATACTCACTCATTTTTGTGAGCATCCTCATTGCCAGTGTTTTGAATTCTGCATCTGATAGGTTGGCTAGTTCTTTTGTTGTTTAGTTCTTTTTCTGGGGTTTTGACCTGTTGTTTCATTTGGGCCATATTTCTTTATTTTGATGTACCTGTTATGCTATAAGGGGCAGAGCCTTAGTTATCTTCCAGGGTGGAGCAACCCACTTGCTGTGTTGTGGCGCTGTATGTAGAGGAGGGATCAGAGAGGGAACAATGCCACTCACTTGGCTCTTGCCCCACTTTCACTCACTTGCCCCTCTTCCCACAAGCAAATTGTGCCCTTTCAGGTGCTACCCTGGTGCTGATTCCTGGGTGGGAGGACTTGTGTATGTTTTAGGACCCCATGGTCCCCTCCAGTAGACTCTCCTGTGAGGCTGGCAGTTTCTTCCACCACCACAACTGCCACAGGTTTTTTACAGCTGGAGATTTTAAGGCTTTATTTTCCTGCACTGTAACCCTGGGCTGCATAGTCTGTCTTGCTCCCCAGTTGTTCCTTCCAGTTTATCTGCAGGCAAATGTGGGTCTGCCTAGCCTGCCAGCTGCTGCCTTGCTGTGCATCCTCTCTGCCCTGGTGCCAATCTCTGCCCCCCCTACCAGTCTGGATGAGTGTTTCTTCTTTAACTCCTTGGTTGTCAGACTTTGATAAAGTTTGTTTTTCTGGCAGTTCTGGTTTTTTTTTTGTTTGTTTATTTTTAAATTGGTTGTTATACTTATTTTGGTTGTGTGAGGAAGGAAAGCATATCTACTTCTGCCTCCATCTAAATTCCACTTTTATCGGGGTTGTATATTTGGGTAACACATACAAATTTATTTGGTAAAAAAAATTTTATTAATAAAACAAAAATAAAATTTTGAGAAACTTGTGGTCAGATGTTCTCTTCCATCTCTCATATTTTATGAGTTAATAGTTTCTCTTCCTTTCATGTAGTCTTGACACCCTTATTCATGCTGTAGATAGTCCATAGAACTCTGTTCCCAACCAGCAGTACCAAACTTACCAAACTGCAGTTGGCAAGAAACCCCATCCATAGGGTGAACTGAAAAGCAATTTTTAAAGTTAACTATAGATTCCATTCTGCTTCCCTTACAAGGCCAGGAGCATTAATCTTTGACCCAACTACATAGTAGTTGTTTCACCCAATTATGCAGGTGTGTGTCTAAAGGTAGAAACTCACATCTAATTATAGAACATAAATGTTTATGGACATTATATGGGTCATATTTATGGCTGCAAATAATATTGTAGTGGTGGCAAAGTATAGCTGCTAAGTTCAGTTCCAAAGGTATTTATAAACACCAACTCAGTTTCAGGTACTTTTTTTTAGGTATCTCTTTCCTTATCTTGTCTTTCTCATCTTCCATTCCCTCTTCAACCTCAGTCCACAGTAAATCACTATGGAAAAGACCCTCATTACTTCCAACTTACCAAATTCAATGGGTTTGTCAATTTCTACCCTATTTTACCTTGATGCTGTATTCGTCGTGTTGACTGCTTATTCTTGTCTTCACTACTATGAGCCTATTCTTTCCTTCTGCTGTTCCCATTGTTTTTATATTTTTTATCTTAGAACTCCTTTTTATCTATTCATACCATAAGTATTATACTTTCCAAATTCTTGTCCTTTCTTCTCTTCTTTTGTTATTTCACTCTCACTAGATGTCTGTAGCCATATACATGGCTTCAGTCACAATTTATATACTGAAGATCAGAAGATCACAGTTCTAATCCAAAGTTTTCCCTTTATTTCAAATGCTGTCATTTATCTCTTCTCAGAAGCCCAACAGGCATCTCAGTCTGAATCTATGCAAAACTGACCTTCTCATCTTCCTTCGTGGATTCATTTCATCCCCAATCTCTTTCCTAAACTATTGAAGTATCCCAAATTGTCTCCTTGTTGCTGAATGTCACCCTCATTCTATTCACTAAACATTTGTCAAAGTCAAGTTTCAAAAATGTAAATAGCATTTATCAGTTTTCTGCATAAATCCCATTGTTGATTCCAAGTACCCAGATAATAATTGTCCAAATTCCTTAACAGGATATAAAAAACTTTCCTAACCATATTCTTACCTACATTTACAAAAGTTTTGACTGTCTCACTCAAGTTATTTTCAATTTTCAAATAAACCACAACATGTATGCCCTTTTTCTCACTGGTTGATCTGTGTAGAATATTTTTACTTCACAGGTTGTCAATCTGGTGAACTCCTGTACATCTTTAAAAATAGTTCAAGAGTTATTCTCTAATTAAGTTTTCTGTCATCCCATTTACATCTCAACAGAGGGAAGACTCTATCTTTGTGATTCCACGGCAGCCAGTACATACTTCCATCGTGGCACCTATGATTTATTGACCCTGTTTTTATGTGTCTGCTTTTCCTTAATGTACTTTAAGCTTCTTAAAATCAGAGATTACATCATATATTCATTTTATCCCCAAACTGTTCCATACTAAATGTGCAATAAAAGACTGATGAAAGCATGGTTACATGAATAAATTAATTTGAACCATTTTTGCCCTCAACTCTCTCAAAATCTAATGGGAAAACATATACAAATATCAAAAAGTTATAATAGAGTATATATCTGCAATGGTTGACTTGTGTGTATTCTGACTGTTGTTTCCAGAAAAGTCCAGGGAAAATATATATATACATTTTGAACATGAAGTATCTTTCTGTATCTTTTGCTATTTGTTTATATCATTCCTATCATTTCCCATTTCTACTATAGCTATATAGTTGATTTTATAACTTTTCTAAAAATAACAGTTTAATAAATACAGATTTAAGTATAATATAAAACTAGTCAAAATATACATGGTACCTATTTTTAGAAGAATGCAAAATACATTAGAAGATGCTTCTTTTCAAGAAAAATGTATTTTTACCATGACCTATATTCTGTAGTTAATAATGGTTGTAGATTAGAACATTTAAGGTTGTTGTGCTTTTAGCTGTTGACAAATTATAGAATAGACTAAACAAAAATTACCAAAAAATCAACTGGAAACCAGACCCAGGATTTGAAATTCCAAATTGTTCCTCACATTTTAGTCTTGTTTTTCCCATTGGAGTAGGGTCAGTGTGAGAGGGCTGAAGTGTGTGGAGAAATGATGAAGGTAATGAGGGAAGAGGGTGAGGAAATTATGGTAGAACCCATGATTTAGGTTTCAAATAAAGATACGTACGTTCTAAAGGAAATGAAATTGGTGATCTCAGTTTGCTCCCTGGCAACTACTATAACAGAGATGCAATTTGAATGCATCAATGTGTTTCACATGTTGGGAATCTCTGTGGAAATGTATAATAAGCTCCTGGTCAGGTAGTTTTCTGTATAATGCTTCAGTGCTAGGGCACACATCTGTCCAATGTCCTCAGTGTTCTCAGCCACTCAACAAATTTCAAACATTTTAGACATAAAATATTTTCAGGCTTTCCTTAAGCACTCCCCAAGGTACTAACTAGGTTGATAACAAAGTGAAGTCCAAAAATCTTAAAAACTAAAGCCTGCTCACCTGAGTACTTAGCATGGCAAGAACTAGATGACAGTTGCAAGGAAAACCACATATTTCATCCACGTGGTTATTGATGAGCTTATTTTCACAAAGAAATACACAGTGTCACTTAATCAAAATGTAACACATTGGTATAAAATTTGATGAGCTAACACCAAGTCAATAGTTGTTTGATGCCTTATTTCCAATTAACTTGAGACATTTTAATTTTTCTTGCTTCTTAAGAGTTCATTTTGTTTCTTTTTATTGAATTTATTGAGATGACACTGGTTAACACAGCTACACAGGTTTCAGGTGCACAATCCTACAACGCATCATCTGTACACTGTAATGTCTGTTCACCACCCCAAGTCATCTCCTTCTATCACCATTTATCCCCCTTTTATGCTCCTCCCTTCCTCTACCCACCCCTGGCAATCTATTGTCCATTTTTTAAATTCCATTCATAAAAATTAAACACAGTGTGCTGAATTTTAAAATCTATTTTTATCTATTTTTATTTCCACCCATTTCTTTTTCAGTCCTTTGCTACCTTTTTCTCTGATAAAACATGAAGAGGGACTGCCATCTACTGGCATATAAGAAACATTCCTGAACTAGAACAGCATTCACAAAGGACATTCCCAGAGACAAAAGGAAAGGTTGTGTTGTTTTAAACTCTTTAAATGAAGCTCTGGTTGCTATACTCATTCATTCACTAATTTTGAAAAAAAAATGAGTTTATAACATCCAGTATTGTCAGTCACTGAACTAAATCCATAGAACACAGATATGACTAAATTATGGTACCTGGCTAAAAAAAATCATATTTTCTTTCCTTCTCTGTTCATGTACTGTCGATAGTATATGAATTTGTTTTTGTAGCATGCACTTGAGTTGATAGATTGTGCCTCTGAGCATAATTTCAGGAAAATATTAAATATTTACAGGCTGTGCTGCCAGCAAAAAATCCCAAGAGGACTCCACATGCATATAAATCTTATAAATACCTTTCTTCACTATTTCAAAATTCAGTCTACTTATTTTAATATATTTAATAATCCCTCTAAATATCATTCAAAAGGGGGGAATAGAGAAAAGTAGTTCTATTGAATTTATTCCTTAATAGGAGACACAAAATAGGAATTTTGGAAGTGTATAGAATACAAAATGATATTGATTTCACAACATTAATACCAATTAATTTATTAACAATATTCAGCATGGATGGAACTGGAGAACATTATGCTAAGTGAAATAAGCTCGTCATCAGGGAAAGACAAATATCATATGATCTTACCTATAAGAGGAATATAATGAACAAAATAAACTAATGGGCAAAACAGAACCAGAGACACAGAAACAGGGAAAAACAAACTGACAGCTGCCAGAGGAAAGGGGGATGGGGGAAATGGTGGAAAGAAGGGGAAGGATTAATTAAAGAACATGTCTGAGTGATCCATGGACAGGGACAATGGGGTGGGGATGGACTGTGGGAGTGTGGGGGGTTGCTGGATGGAAGAGGGCTAAAGGGGGGGGGATTGGGATAACCATAACAAAATAAACAAGAATAAAAAATAAAATATTAATGTAAAAAAATCCTATGTCCTCTTATACCAAAAAGTCTTAATAATAGAATAAAATCAAATTATTTTCTTCTAGGGGGTGAAATGATATTCAGCATTCACCTGGTAAACCTTAGCAAGCCTGATGTAATGCCTATTCACTGACTCCAATCAAGCTGGAAACAGACAACGAAAAAGCCTACAGCATGCATGATCATCAAATACCAGGAAAGAGGATTTTTCTACAAACATTGAAGATTAAAATATTTTAGTTATACAGTTTTGTTATTTTTCTAGGTAATCTTGGTTTTCCAAATATACACCAACCTTGAAAATAACCAGACTTTGATGACTTAAAGACACTTACAGCTGAGCCTCCAAGCCAATTTCATCATTACAAATTCAAACTTTCCAGTCTCTCTCTACCCATGGATATAACACTCATAATCCGTTTTTGGTGACTAAAAGAATATGTATCTTTTATTTGCATCTATATCCCTAGTCATAACATAGTTCTTGGCCCATTATACATCCCCAATGCATTTATATTAAAGGACTGAATGAATACCGTTGTATCTTGTGTATATGTGGTTGATTAGAGAGGATTTCACCAGTGATGTGTCTGCTCTGCTTTATTGTTTCCAAAGTCTTAATATAGCTTTTAGGAAAATTATAGTGGTGCCCTGGCTGACGTGGCTCAGAGGATTGAGTGCCAGCCTGCAAACTGAAAGGTTTCCGGTTAGATTCCCAGTCAAGGCACATGCCTGGGCTATGGACCAGGTCCTCAGTTGGGGGGTGGGAGAGGCGGCCAATCAATGTATCTCTCACACATCGCTATCTCTTACCCTTGCTTTTTCCGTACCTTCCCCTCCCTCTAAAAATAAATAAAAATATTTTTTAATTATGATAGAATAACTTTTGACTTCAAAAAGATTGCAAAGATAGAGAGTACTCTTATACCCTTCATTCATCTCCTCAACATTAATAACTCACATAACCAAAATATAATTATTAATAGTGATAATTTAAGATCACTACAGTATTATTAACTAAACCACAAACTTATTTTGTATTCCCCCAGCTTTTCTACTAATGTTCATTTTTTTTGTTTGTTTTAGGAAATCACATTGGATCTAGTTATGTCTCTGGTCCCCTCAATGTGTAAACTTTTCTCAACCCTTCCTTGTCTTTCATGCGTTCAACACTTCTAAAGAATACTGGTTATGAACTTTGTAAAATTTCCTTCACTTTAGGTTTGTCTTGTTTTCTTATAATTACACTGGCATTATAGATTTTTGGAAATAATACCACAAAGGAGAAGTGTATTGTTACTGATGATGTTAACTTCAATGACCTGGTGAAGATTGTATCTGCAAGGCTCCTCCACCATAACTCTCCCTTCTGGAAAGAAGGAGTGTCAAAGAATGCATGCTTCTTTCCCCAGTCTCACATAGTTTTCTCACATCAAGTGCTGGTCAGGACTTAGTTGAGCCCGAAAGGAGTCCTTTTCCAACTTCTAAAGCTCTGTCTGCCCTATAATTTTTTCTCTGCATTCTCAATTTTGTTTCTTTAAGTCAGGGAAACCATGTTTGGGTTTCCCCTCCTTAACTGCATCCTAGGAATTCTCTTAAGGCATAAGTTGTATCAATAATAGAATTCACCTCATTCGTTATTTTTCTTTCTGATGCTGGTTGTTCAATTTCTGAAAACCATTGTTTCTTAGATTTTGTCCTATTTTTATTTTTTAAGATATATGGGTAAATCCAGGCCTTTATTCCATTTTGGCCAAAAGAAGATGCCTGGTCCAAAGATTTAAACACCATCTACATGCTAATATCGCTGAAAATTAAAATTTTATTCCAGAACTCTACCTTAAACTAAAAACAAATTCAATTTTCTACTTCATTTTTTTCCTAAATTCTCCTTGACATTCTAAAACCAAACTTATTTAAAGTGAGCTCTTGATTTACTCCACCTCCCCACCATCCATTGCTCTCCTGTACCTCCCAATCTCAGTACTTGTCCCCACCAGCCCCTTAGATGCTCGATTCAAAACTCTAGGAGTTACCTTTGAATCCTCTCTTCCTCTAACTGCTGTATTTAACACAGTAGCAATTCCTACTTTTATATTTCAAAATGCATTCAAAGTCCAACCTCTTATTTCTACTCTACAATTACTCTCAAAATCTCTCATCTGAGCCATTGCAGAAAATTCTACTAATCTTACTTCCACTCTTGCTTTCTTCCCTTCCAGTTGTTATCTAGCAGCTAGAATATTTTTTAAATATATATAACATCCTATTATCTCTCTGATAAAACATTTTTTAGGAGCTCCCCCTTGTAGTTAGAAAACATTCCACACACATTACCATGACCTTCATGGCCCTATTTGATCTGGATACTGTCTTCATTTCTATCCTCCTATACCTGTTTCCCCTGTATCTTAGGCACATACTTTTCCATCCTGTTCTCAGAACATATCAAGAATCTTTTCACCTCAGATTCACAACCTTTGTGCTTTTTATTTTTTTTTTCCTGTAAGGATCTTTCCCCTGGCACACGATATGGAGAGTTTTTTCTATCACTCGGGTTTCAATTTAAATGTAACTTTCTTCTGAAAGTGCTTCTTGAACTTTCTATTTTAATTTGAACTTCTTACTCAAATTACCCTCTTTTACATTTTAGTAATTATTTCTTTTATAATACTTAAAATGAGTTCCCAATATCTTAATTACTTTCTTATTTGTTTTTATATCTGTCTCTTAAACAAAAACTGCTAGAGGAAAGAAAATCATCTATCTTTTTCACTACTGTATCTGCCATGTATAATACGATGTCTGGTATTTATTACATGTTCTGTAAAATTTCTTGAGTAAATGAATAAGGATATAAAGACTTTTCCAGAGATAGGATGGAGACTAATGCCTTGGTCCAGGTAAGATCTACCTTAGTAAATAAGAATCTAGACAAAGAGCAAACAACAATCTATGGGCCAAATCCAACTGTTCACCCAATTTTGTAAGTAAAGTAAATTTTGTATATTTCCACATTTTGTGGACTGTCTATGCCTGCATTTGCAGAATTATGTAATTGTAACAGACACTATATGGCCTAGAAAGCCTAAAATACTTACTCTCTGTCCCTTCATAGAAAATGTTTGCCAACTCCTTATCTAGACATTAGCACAAACAATGGGGATGTAGCAGGAGAAATAGAGCGTTTAAAGCATCACTCATAGACCACAAATCTGTGTTCCATAAGATACATGCAGTTCCTCTCCTTCCCACTACATTGATCCCTAAATTGTTTGCTACCATTTCCACCTCAGAGTTAGGATAACATTCTTTAATCGTGTATATCCCATGTTTTTGATACCCTGGCTATAAATCCTGAAACCTCCTTCTTTATTCAAACAAAAGTAATACCAGGATCCCAGTAATGCATTCTCTTGATTGTCATAATATTTCAGAATTTTCAAGTTAACATATGCTGATTCAAACACCATCACTCTTGCTTTTTTTTTTTTTTTTGCATTTGGAAACTGTTGCCATTTCATGAAACTTATTAAAATGCATATTGTTTTTGTTGGAATTCTATTAAAATGTAATTTCAACCAGAAACAGCAATCCATCTTTCTAGGATCATTAGGTCCTTTTAAATGGGCATTCAATGCATTCAACCCTTCAGACTATAGCAATATCATCTAGGCCACTAGAAATGCAATGTACATTTTCAGTGCTATCCAAAGTTCTTAAAATCAATCCAAAATAACAAGATTTTAATCACCTAGCAATGGGTTTTTGTAGCAAAAAGTTAAATCATACAATTTGTCTGCCTTCCAGCACTCTTGTACTTGGAGGCAAGAGGCCATAGAAGACATAATTTCTCTACCAAGGAAGGTTCAGACTTTTCCAAGGTCTCCTCACTTTGTCACTATCCCAGCTTTAGGAAGTAATGATTTGTCAACTTCATATGACCACATATAAAATACACAATGATATGACTATGTGAACACAATGATGTTATGGCACCATTGCCTGCTCCAGATGAAAAATGATTGGAAGGTTGACAGGTCATAAAAAAAGAGAGAGAGCTGAATTTGAGGAGGGGAACTATCTCTGGTCCATATACCTTACTTCCCTGTGTTGCCCTATGTAACTAAATTCTTGAAAATGACCATAGCATAAAAAACTAAGCTACTGATATGAATCACAAATTTGTCACCACAGGTAACATTGGTCACTACCGATAAAGATGGAGACATATCAAGATGATGTGAATACTCTTTAAAATTTTTTAATTGTTTGTTCAAGTACAGTTTTCTGAAAATGTGAATACTTTTATGCCTGTCTGTTTAAGACACTTTATGTTTGTGGAAAAGCAGCTAACATAATAATTTGAGTGTCTTGGAAGTCCCCAAGCTCATACTTCCAATAAAACTAAACCAAAATGAAAATAACTTACTAGCCTGTTTTTCATAACCCACTTTTCTATTTCTGAGTATGTCCTGTAACAAAGGCCTAAGAGGGTTCTCAAGGAAGTGGAACCAAAACCAAAATGAATTAAAACAAAACTTAAATAAAAGGACCTTGAGAAAGTAATCTTAAAATATGACCAAGTTTTTACAGAGTGCATAGATTAATGTTCAAGCCAACAATATGTTTCAGACCAATATCGTAATATCTGAAATACATGTAAAGCCCTGACTGGTATGTTTCAGTTGATTTTGCATCGTCCCACAAAGCAAAAGGTTACTGGTTTGATTCCCTGTCAGGCCACATGCCTGGGTTACCAATTTGGTCCCTAGTTGGAGTGCATATGAGAGGCAACTGATTATGTTTCCTTCTCACATCAATGTTTCTCTCATTTTCTTTCTCATGTCCTTCCACTCTCTCTGAAAATAAATAAATAAAATATATTTAAAAATAAACAAACAAAATGCACGTAAATATATATTGGGCATTCTGGTCAAGATGGCAGCATAGGTGAATCACGGTACCTGGAACTTCCCATGACCATATCAGAATTACAACTAGATTACAGAATGACCATCATTCAAAACACCTGAAATCTAGCTGAACAAAAGTGCTATAATTAATGATATAAAGAAGAAGCTACATGGAGACTGATCAGAGGGCAGAGATGCAGATGGGCTGGTCCCACACCCACATGTGGCATATTTTGTATGGCAGATGAAAATCTAGAAGACTATCTTGGCTGCACAAGTCCCCCCTAAAGAGTGCTGGGTCCAAGCCTCATATTAGAACCCCAGCCCCAGGATCCAGTGCCAGGAAGAGAAGTCCCTGTAACTTCTGGCTGCAAAGATCAGCAAGGATTGAGACTGAGGGAGACAGAGAACTTCTGGAGCTCCAAGCAGTTTCTCTTCAAGGACCTATGCATAGACTTATTTGGATTCACTCACTCTGAGCTCCACCACTGGTGTAGGTGCTCAAAATACATCACAGACATATGAGGAGGAACTGAATTGTCTGGCTTTTGGATGGGGGCTAAAGAGGCAGCTTTCTCCCAGACAGAAGAGCTGGCAGAAGCCATTGTTCCTTTGCTGAGCCCTCCCCTGCATAGAGACAGCAGACAGGTGCCATGTCTAACTCTTTATCAGCCTAGCTCACACTGTTTTCTCCACACTGGTGATTCCCAGAGATTCTATCCCACCCAACTTTTGGCACTCAAGCCATTTCCAGTGGCTTTTCCATATAAACAGCCTCTCTTGACTCATGCTCTACTAAATTCTCTTACACAATCAGCATTTGGTCTGTACATACCCTATGGTTTTTGCTAAGTGGGCCCATACCTTGCACCAGTGGCAGCCAGGCTCAGTTTGTAGCTTGGCCTCTCCTGGACATCTCCAAACCCAGCACAACTAAAGAAGCAGCCATCTGCAGATTGCTCTGTAGTTTATACTGGGTGACCCAGGCAGGGCACAGGCAGTGCTGACCTTGCACCTCCTGGGAGACCCCAGAGCAAGTGGATAGCTTCAGATCACATGGTATTACAATCCACCAACCTCCACAAGTGACACACTCAAGGGATAAACTTGGCGGGCATCAAAGCCCAAATTAAGTGAGTCCTGCTCTGTGGGGCCAGCCCCTACATAAGCAGTTCCTCTGTAGTAGCAGCTGATCCTCACAGATGATCAGCCTAGGGGTAAATTCCTCCCAGTGGCATACCAATGGCAATCAAGGCTCATCTACAACAGGATAATGCACACAGGTCACATGGGCACACCTGGAGTAGCCAGTTCAGGTGACCAGGGAGGCTGCAGTGTTGGACAACTACTACATAAGGTCACTCTACCAAACCTAGGAGACATAGCAGCTCTACCTCATACATAAAAACAAACAGGAAAGCAACCAAAATAAAGAGATAGTATCTATTCAAGTACTTTGAAAACTTAGCCCAAAACACCAATTCAAAAGAACTTATGCACACCTATGTTTATAGCAGTGCTATTTACAATAGCCACAAGTTGGAAATAGTCTAAGTGCCAACCAGTAGATGAGTGGATTAAAAACTGTGGTACATTTTCACAATGGAACACTATGCAGCAGAAAAAAAAGAATTTCTATCTTTTGCAACAGCATGGATGGAATGGGAAACTATTATGGCAAGTGAAATAAGCCAGTTGGTGAAAGACAAATACCATATGATCTCACCTAAAATAGGACTCTAATGAGCAAAATAGACTAATGAGCAAAATAGAACCAGAAGCATAGAATCATGGAATAGACAAACAACTATAAGAAGGGAGAGAAGAGGTGGGAACTGATTGAAAGAAAGTGAAAGTATTAGTCAAAGAACATATATTAAGGGCCCATGGACATGGACAACAGTGTGGAGACTGACTATGGAAGTTGGGAAGTGAGCTGAGTGGAGGGGAGCAAATGGAGAAAAAAGGGGACAACTGTAATAGCATAAACAAAATATTTTTTAAAAGAAAAAAGAATTGTTTTTGTATATCAAGCAGAAAAATTGAGCTTGAAATGAGCACACTCAGCTTTGGGAAACTTATTTATCCTAGGTTGTCTTGTTTACAGATTTCAGGAATTTTCAAATAAAATAGTTTGCATTACAAGTGGATAATAAGCAATATTTTGTATAATTTGTATTCCTCAAAATGTGCTGTTCATTCTGCCCACCTCCCCTTTCTAATACCCATTGTAGTTAGTGTTACCCATTAACACTAACTATTAATGCCCTGGCTGGTGTGGCTCAATGGATTGAGTGCCAACCTGTGTACCAAGAGGTCACTGGTTTGATTCCTGGTCAGAGCACATGCCTACTTTGCAGGCCAGGTCCCTGGTTGGGGGTGTGCAAGAGACAACCGATTGATGTATCTCTGGCACATTCATATTTCTCTCCCTCTCTTTCTTCCTCCTTTCCCCTCTTTCTAAAAATAAATAAATCTTATAAATAAATAAATATTCATTAAGCTGTATTATGTACTAAATAGTATTCTAATTGCTGGTACCACGGTGAGTTACAAAAAACAGTTAGGTCACTAGGTATTATCCTAGATGTTCAGATTATAACAAAATTCTCAAGTGATTTAGTTGGGGGTTCAACTCCCACATAAAAAAATAAAAGTTAATGATAGAAAATATCATTTAGTATGAAGTGATTATCCTACAGTATAGATGAGTACAAATTTCAGAAAAATGAGAAATTGTTGTCAACAAGAGTGGCCAGAAATACATAGTGGAATTAAAAAAAAGTCTGAACTAAAGAAATTCTAAGAAATAAAAATGAAGGAACAAAATTGTGGGGTGAGAATATAAGGACTGGAATCAATAAACACAGAGAATTCATATAAGACACAGAAGAAAAAAATTGGGACTAAGGCTATGAATGCTAAAGTAAAGTGTTTAGATTTATTTTATAAAATGGCAAAGAGTAAATAAAAACTTTTAAACTGTGGGTGACACGAACAGAGATTTGTTTTACAAAGATTTATTTGGCATCAAAGAGCTATGTAAATTGGGAGTAGTGTTACCACCCTAAAGGGATCTGTTTTCTTGCACACATCAAAGACAAACAAGACACAAACAGAAGCTTACAGCAAAGAAAATAAGGGTTTACTAGTTGAGGAAGTGTCTTGTACCTGGAGTCACAGGCGAGCTACTAACCAAAGATCTGGCTCCTCAATATCTCTTAGGTGATGAGTTATATAGGGGGAAATCATTAAACATGGTGGCTAAGTGAGTTAAGGTAATGGTCCAGGTTGTGCTCTCTATTGATTGGTCCACGCTAGAGTAGGAGATGATTCATCATCTACCTACCATCAGTGCATCTACTCCTGATGTCTGCCATGGCATCACTTCCTCCGGTTTTGCCACATTCTCTGGTTTTAGAGCTAAAACAAAACTGAGGCCTTTAGTTGATTGAAACTGTCTCTGTGGTCAACAGATCTGAGGGTTTTTTCCCAAAATATTATTTGATACTGACCAGAACCTTGTTGTCCTGAGGGCTTAATGATTAAAGTGGTCAATGTGCAAGGGAAAAGGAGGTGGGTGAGTCGGCGTGCTGGATGAGGCCAGTTTGAATCAAAAGGAAACAAAGAAGAAAAGATCATATTAAAGAATTAAGTTTCTGTGCGGTTACAATAGAAAGCTGTTTTAGAAGCCTTCTGCAGAAGACTAAAAGTAAAATACTGTGCTCTGCAATATGGTAGTGTAAATGGAATTAAAAAACATGAAATTATATATATATAATTATATATAAATATATATATTTAATATATATAAGTATATATATAAATTAAATATATATATTTAGTACAGTTTTCTCCCTTTTGCTCCCATTCCAGCCCACCCACCCATCCCTCCCCATCTCCCTCCCATTACCACCCTCCCCCTAGTTTTTATTCATGTATCCTTCAAATTTGTTCCTGTAAACCATTCCCCTTTTCCCCTGAAACTCCCTCTTCTCTCTCCTCTGGTCACTTTCTGCCTGTCCTCTATTACAGTGTCTTTGACTATATTTTGCTTGTTTCTTTGTTTTGTTGTTTAGGTTCCTGTTAAAGGTGAGATCATATGGTATTTGTCTTTCACTGCCTGGCTTATTTCACTTTGCATAATGCTTTCCAGTTCCATCCATGCTGTCCCAAAGGGTAGGAGCTCCTTCTTTCTTTCTGCTGCATAGAATTCCATTGTGTAAATGTACCATAGTTTTTTGATCCATTCATTTACTGATGGGCATCTAGGTTGCTTCCAGCATTAGCTATTGTAAATTGTGCTGCTATGAACATTGGGTGCAAAGATCCTTTTGTATTGGTGTTGTAGGGTTCTTAGGATATAGTCCCAGCAGTGGAATTGTTGGGTCAAAAGGCAGATCCATTTTTAGTTTCCTGAGGAAGTTCCATACTGTTTTCCACAGTGGTTGTACCAGTCTGCAATCCTACCAACAGTGCACTAGGGTCCCCTTTTCTGTACA
>PVIA01013803.1:0-30162 GCA_004024845.1 Tonatia bakeri
TGTTTACTGGGGTTTGCTCCCTGGCCCCTTCTCTTCTCTCGTGTTCTGTCACAGCAAGAAGCAGCCAGGGGTTCTGTATTCTGCTGAGAATCTTTAGTTGGATCACTGGGTTCATTTGGTATGTGTCCTATTATTTCATTACCACCGGTGACGATATACCAAACGATCTCTCCACTCCCCGTATCAGGCCCCTCCTTCATCCAACATTTAATGACCTCATCCTTTCTTGCACAAAGAGTCCCTTCAAGGCCCTCCCCAAGGCCCTCTAGACTTTCCCCACAAACTCCTTAAGGCCCCTCCTACTTCTTCCTGCCACCTAGTCCCCAAGCCAATGTCACATGCTGTGATTTTTTTTTTTTTTTTTTGCTATGGCACCGTGCCATATCCAGGTCCCCAAATCTATTACAATGATCTATTGCTGTGCAAACAATCATCACAAAACTTAGTGATTTGCACTAACAGGCATGGAATTACTTCTCAGTGTTTCTGTCGGTCAGAAACTGGGAAGGGTCAGCTGTGGTTTTGGAACGTGTAAAATGGGAGCTGCTGTTGAGGCCTCTTTTGGAAAACACTATCTTCCACAAACCCATTACTATCTTTACTTTTTTTTTCTTTTCTTTTTTAAGCCCTAATCAGCCAGTGTGAGCCCTTTCAAGCTGGCTACTCTATCCTTTGGAAAAGTCCACATGATTCTGTGAGCACTGCCTTACTTTCTGGAACAAAATGATGTTTCAGATTCGCTGTGCACCGTTTCTGCCCCTGTGTGGGAATCGGCCGTTTCTGCAAGCGTGGGTCCCTTAGTGGGGAATCTGGGTGCTCTGGATTTTCATTGCTGTTGGAGTATCACTGCGCCTGGGCCATCTCAGTGAAGCTAGGGAACGTCACACGCCCAGACACACACTTTGAGTTCCTGCGGACACATGCAACTCCAGCCAGCAGCAAAGAGCGGGCTCCGGACTCCTCCCTTTCTCTGTGTGCTGCCCCCTTTCCCAATGGCAAGAAACCCATCCTCATCCTATTTACTCATTTGTTTGCTGTGGGGTCTTTACCATTACGTATGCTTTAAGTTAAACAACTTCTCTTCCAGTCCATTCCTCCTTTTCTAGGAATTTCCTTCCTCTAATAATGCATGGATGTTAGAGCTGTCAAATGCCTTCCTACATCTAATCAGGCGACCATGTCACTCAGCTGCTTAAAATCCCTGCTGCGGTAAAACACGTCAGGACACTGCTAGTGGCGACCAAACGTATTTTGGAAATAAACCCAAATTATCAATGCATTGCTAAATTTAGTTGGCTAATTTTCCCTTGGAACTGTGAGATCATAGAAACTAGATGTGGGTGTCCACCCAGGCTTCTGGCACACAGCTCCAGAACCCACACCATTTCCTAGGCGCTGAGAGCACCAGTGGCATCTTTTGTCCTGGCATTTGGTCTTCGACCCCTGGTTCCGGACACAGGGCTCGGGAAACCCTTGTGACTTTCTGGGTAGTAGGCGTGTCTTTTGTGCTAAGAAGTGCTCTGCATGGGCTCCTGGGTGGCTCCCAGGTTAGAAACTTAGATCTTTCCAACCCTCCCCCACCTCCTCTTGAGAAGGGAGAGGGGCTGAAAACAGTTCATCATGCCTACATCAGGAAGCCTCCATTCAGTCCCAGTAGCATGGGGTTCAGAGCTGCTGGGTGCGTGACCGCAGGAAGGACCTGGGAGAGCAGTGCCCCGCAGAGGCTGTGGGCCCACGGCCCTGCCGTACCGGCCCCAGGCATCCCTGACATCTGGCTGTTCATCTGTAACCTCTGTCTCATCCTCACTTGGATCAAGGGCAGAACTTTTACAGGAATGGCTTTAAGGTTTGGCATGGGGCGGTATTCTCCCACTGCCTCTGTGCACTGGAGTGGGGCGTGCTCACCCCTGTGGCGCATGCTCTGGGCCACAGCTACAGGCCTCTCTCCCAGTTCTCTTCACTAAGTCTGAGTTTGCTCTTAAATTCATCCACTGATTCTTAAAAATTTCAATTATATTTTTCATTGCTAGATATCATACTTGGTTATTTTTCAAACAATCAAGATCATTTACTGCACCATTATTCTTTGTTCACATTTCAGCTTTTCAAAAAAATTTGGGTAATGTTATACACAGTTATTTGTTTATTTTGTATCTGTTAATTCCAATAGCTGAAGTTCTATTTCTGTAGGTTCTCACTTGGGTGTCTTTTATATAAACTTATTTTATATTCTAGTATTTGTTTTTATCTTTGATTGTGAGTTCATACTCCTTGGAGAGTAATCTGTCAAAATTACTTGAGGCCTGTCGTTTGTAAGGTTCTCCTGGGCCGGGTCGGGGTTGACCCCGAGCGGGGTGGATGGCCTCCCAGGGCTGCCTTGCACCCCATTCCAGGCTCAAGGGTCTCTCAGCCAGTCTGTTACAGGGATCGGGTGGAAACACAGCTGTGGTTCTGGCTCTCAGAGGACAGAATCGAACTCTCCACTCTGCCCCAGAGGGGGCAGGGTGTGTCTGTCTCCCCTCCACCCTCACACCAGACACAGTGCCTACTGGCGTCCCAGCTGCAGGCAGATGGGGCTTCCTCACACACTGGCGTGTCCTACGCTTAGCTCCTGTCCCCGAATCTCTGAGCATTGGTCACCAGCATTAGGCAAGTGCCCGCAAAGTGAAAAGTGGCTTCTGAACCCTGATTTTCAAATTTCGCTGAGTTTTGGGCTTCTTAGGAAATCTTCACTTTCTTGCCTCTGACTAATGTGACTAAGAGATTATTTGACTATTTTATCCATCATTTTGCATTGTTTGAAGTGGCAGCGTCAGCTAAGGAGTCTAGCCAGACGCCAGAAACAAAGACCTCCACAGATGGTTCTGGAGTTTCCGTCCTATTATTGCCTCACTCTTCCCAGAACAGTGGGTACATACAATTATTTAGTTTTGATGAAAAAAGTAACTGGTCCAATAAACCCGAGGCTTCCTAACCCAACTCATTTTGGCGAGCGCCCACTGAAGATATTGCACTTCCCAGTACTACGGGCTAACTTAGAACGACAAGATACACACCCTAGCCCCATGTAGGTGAATGACAGCCAAGAACAACAGCTAACACAGCGTCGCTCAGAAGGGGGGCCCGTGCTGTGCTGAGCTTCCCATGTGTGCATTTAATCCACACACTGCCATGTAAAGCAGGTAGAATTATTATTACCACCATCTTAGAGGTGAGAAAATCGAGACACAGAAGATTAAGCAACTTGCCGAAAGCGCTGTAGCTAGTAAGGTAGATCACCCTTGGAGCGCCCGGCTGCATAAGTGTGGAAGCCACGCAGACAGCTAGAGAACACAACAGTAGACGCGTGACTGCAGGAGGAGTGAGAGTAGGTCCCCAGGTGACAGCCGCCGGAGAGGTGGAGGAGCCACCGTGTGGGGAGCATGGACCTGGGGCTTCTTTGCACTGCACGGTGACTTTCCCTGCCCGTCACGTGGTACACCACAGGAGGTGGCCGTGGCGTTGCATCACCTGTCCCAAGCTGCACAGGACCATCTAGCTCTGCTCGTCCTGCAGGGACGGACTGCACGGCCCCCCGTGCAGACCTGTTGGCCCTGCCCTCTCGCTGTCACTGAGGTGTTTCCCTAGCAAGTCTCCTTGGCGTCGCACCAGCCCTTTAACTGCACAGCAGCCCACACATGCTGGGAATCCAGGGCACGTTCCTATAGACAAGGGGAGAGCCACGAGGCACCGCCTGGGGCGCCAACACCAGCAGAGGCGAGTGGTGGCTGCCTGGTCCTGCCTCCACTGATGACATTCGGGGGAAAACAAGTGTGGGAGGGACAATGAATCATAAAACGGTCTTTACAAAATGCCCAATAAAACAAAATAATGAGAACCCAGTTACTACCAACTACAGAGGCAACAGAAATAATAAGGCAGAAAATATACAGAGCAAACAATTAGGAATATTTTATTAAAACAACACGTGCTACTCAGCAGGCATCAGTTCTCCCCACACGAGGGCAGGGGCTGCTTAGCATCCAATTTCACAGGAAACGAGCCCAGGGAGTTAGAAGCCCCCCAGCTCTAGGACTCCTCGGGGCCCAGATGAAAAGTTAGCTGTGCTCACACTCATGCCGGCGTGTCATCTCTCATTAAATTCCAAATCAGCCCAGAGAACACACCATGTTGATTATGTTTCTATTTTTCTAACCCTGTGTAACTGATTCTTGAAGAGCCAAGAGATTCTTTGGAATAAATACGCTGATTAAAAAAAATAGTTTAAAAGCGTCGCTTTTTCCTTTAACCCAGAATATATAAATCAGCACTATCCCAGTCTACCGAGTATTGTAAATGTATATTTAGACTTAACAAAATATCAGTGGGAAATAGCTTTGGAAAGTAATTACTTTAGAATATATGTGAAATGTCTTTTAAATGCTTAAAGCGATGGATCTATTTTAAAGACCTAACTTACATAAAGAGGCACAAATATTAATTACCAAGCTGGAAACGCACTTGTAAACTTATAGTCTGGAGTGAATGTTTACAGATCTGGGTATAAATACCAGAAAATCAGTTTTAATGAAAGACTTAACTGCTTCAACCAAGAATCCACCTAGGGCCGCTAACTTGATCAGAGATTCTCAAAGGGGCAGGTGAGTGAGTAGGGGTTACCTCAGCCTTTGAACTAAATTCCTCTCTGTTTCCTGCTCCTCCCACCTCACCCCTGTCCAGCCTCTCCCCTACTGTTCTGTATGTGAATACAAAATAAGGCTAAAAACCGAAATGACCTCCAGGGCACATGGGAGAGGGAGAGCCTGGGTGCACCTGTACCTTGCTCAGTCAGGAGGGCGGAAGCTTGGATGTCTGTCTGGCCCAGCCCCCTCCCCTCCGGGCCCAGCTTGCCCTTGCGTGGCCTCCCGCCACCCTGTCGGCTTCCTTTGATCCTCCACATGCCTGCCCCCACCCACTGGCTCCAACCAAGCATGGCCATAGAGGTGCCAGCCCTTCTCAAGCTTTTCAAGGACTAACCATTTAGAAATGGCCTTGCAGATTTGCCTTAGAGCCAGATTCGCACAGGACAAGGGTCTTTGGGATGCCACAACAGTGAGACATGGGCACGCCTTCTCACAAAGGACTCTGAACACTGTGTCACAGGGAGACTCAGTGTTCAGGCACTGGACACTCTGAAGAGCTGGCTAGCCAGGTCACTAATCCTGCCAAAGCCATGCTTCCGCACCTGCAAAGTGGGAGACCGCCTGAGCTGGCTGCACTGGACTGCTGGGGGCACTGAGGCGAGGTTAACTCTGCAAAGCACAAGGTGGGGCTTCAATGATGATGGCTGTCGTCACGGGCCCCTCCTGCATGGTCCTCTCCCCCCAACAGAAAAACAAAGTTAACTACCAATATTTTAAACAAAAGTCAAAGCAGACAATTTAACTGGAAAACTCAGCCGGGATGTGCATCACTAGGAGACAGTGGCTGAGTATTCAGGGTGTGTTGGACACTGTGCCCCTCTTGAGAGAAGGAAAACCTCCTCAAGGGTAGAGAGAAGGGGAAGAAGCCAACCCTGGAGGGCCCTGAGGTCCGGGGAAGTGGGTCCTCACATCCCAGCCCTTCTGCTCACGATAGCCAAGGGGCCCAAACCTGTCACCTCTTCCATCCATGAACATGAACGTGGCCCTGCAGGGATCGGTCAGGCCTGGAGATGGATCGTTGGGCTGGATCTATGAACGGCAGCGCCCAGAAGCAAGGCAGATCTCCCAAGGAGACAAGACCGCTGGCCCTCAGAGCACTCGGGCGGGCAGCTTGTGGTGGGGGTGCAGCCATGGAGACCGGCTGTGGGACTGGCTGTGGAAAGCAGAGACTGGGGAGAGGTGGAGGGGGTGTTGGGGTGTCCGGCCCGGAGTGCTAGGAGCATCTGGGGTGCTCTCAGATCCCCCAAATGGGGCTGGCGGGCAGCATGTATCCGACTGTGTTCCCAGTGCCTCTGACCAGGACACTGGCGTCCTCATGGGCCCTGCCATCAGCAGTGGATCAGCCCCAAGCCAGCAGACGTCAAACAGCATCTGCGTCTCTGAGCTGCTTTCATCCACCCCCTCTGCCAGGACTCTCCAAACTAAAATGTGAAATTTGTACGGACAGGTCAGCTTGGACAGCTCGCCTTCCCTCAGTCTCACAGGAGCGGAACAATTATGTAATCATTTCCTGCAGACAGACAGACGAGGCTGAGCTTAGCAAACCGCCACCGGCAGCACCCACCACAAGAAGCTGCTTCTCAACCTTCTCACCCTGGACAGGCAGGCAGTTTCCTAAAGCAGACATGGAAATGACCGTCACCCCTTGCAGTTTCAATAGCTTTCCTTCCTTCCTTCAGAGCACACTTCACCATGAACTACCTCATTCATTAGACATTCAGCAGAAGGCTGGGGAGACGGGAGGGTTTGGGAGCATCTCGAGGTTAGCATCTGCCATGTGACGTGAGAACCAAGCCACACTGACAGGTTTCCACGAGCTCCCTCCAGATGCTGACAGCAGGGTCAGAACAGAGTTTGTGGTTTGGGTTTCGGTCCCGGGGAGTCTGTAGCCATCAGGTCACACTGTGGGTTCGTCTGCCTGGGGAGCACCTGTGCTCGGGGGCGCTCTGATGCCGCACCTGACACCCAGTAATGAACGGATTTCCTGGCTCTATTTTAAACTGTCATCATGTTAATCCATGAAATATGTCAAGTGATAATTAAACCTTGCCACCGACAGGTACTGTGAAAACGATAAACTTTCACCATTTCCCCCGCACACATTTTCAATGTGCTGAATCCCCAAGGCAAGGGATCATCCCACTGACAGATGAGAACAGTTGTCTGGACAATAATTTACTTTTAAAAGAACCAAGAAGCAGGACTAAAGGCTCTGTGCTTTACTGTTGGGTGTTAATTTGAAAACTTCTGCCGTAGACCTACAGTGAGAGCACAGACCTGGTGGCGGGGGAGTGGGGCCAGGGGCTGGGACGCACACCTGACCGCCCTCATCCTCAGCCCCCCCGCAGTTTGCTGTGTGACCTGAGACAAGTCCCTTGCCCCAGGGACTGAGGCATCCGTGTCCTCAGCTGGCAGAGACCAATGGTAATATCTCCACTCCACCTAACTCAAAGGCTTTCTCGAACACGTATTCAATGAGATGACACACGAGAAAGTTCTTTGAGAGCAAAAGCAGCCTGGGAATGCTATCCAAGTAGAAGATATCATTTTAAATTCTTTAGAAAGGGGAGACATGAGAGGCTAGCACAGCTTGACAGACCCACTGTCTTTTTTAAAAAAAGAAAAACAACTCAACTCGTTTTACTTTCAGCTGATGTTTCTAAGCATGAGATTAGATCTGACCCTATTGGATGAAGGGCCGCTCTGAGCCACAGGTACGCAGTGACTCCGGCAAATGATAAAAATACGAATGCAGCGGCCCAGCAGCTGGGTGGGAGGGGCTGCCGCCTGCAAAAGGAGAAAGCGAGGAGCCACAGTCAAAATCAGTAAAGCAGACAGGCTGACACGTATTTTTACTCCCACAGCTGATTTTCCAGACCTGTAATTTTTTCTCTCCCAGGCCCATCTTTTCGGGACATGGAGGCCCCATTTCTCTCCGGCAGCCCTGACCCAGCGGGCACTGCAGCCACAGAGCGACGCCTCAGTGTTTGTGGATGTGAACGCCTCCATCAGAACTGCACAAACCTCGCCGAATTTCCACCGTGAGTGTGCTTTCCGGAATGACCTCCGTGAGCCCATTTTAATGCTTTGATCGATTTCCTGCACCATTCAAAGCCTCCCTCCTCTTTTCCTATTTACACAATCAGACTGTAATGCTGATGTCAGGGGGCACTGGTGAGGACTGAACAAAGACACCAAATGTGAAAATATCTCCATTAAGAATGGAACCCATCAAAGGAGTTTATAGTGAAGCAGTGAGGGAAAGTCTTTGCCCCTAAACTAATGCGTGGACAAACAGGACATTGCTCATTAAAAGCAGTCCCAAACTGGGCCTCTGGTCATGGAAGGCCCAGGGCCCCCCACCCCCAGTCTGTGCTCCCACCTGCCACACTCTGCTCAGAGCAGCAGCACAGTGGGCCCCACCACCCCTTCACGAGAAGAAGTGGGATCTCTCATGAAAAATGTGAAATAAAGCTTCTGAGGAGCGTATGGATGTAAGCACCAAAGAGTTGTCACCAGGAGGCATTTGCGTAATCGCTTTTGGTCCTTATGCCTTTTGGCTGAAGAGCTAAAGAAAGGCCACGTGTTGGGGTCCAAACAGACGATGACACCTCCCAAGTTCAGGCCAGCGGTGCCCCTCAGCACGGCACCGTGTCTGTCCTGGGGGAAAGGGTGAGAGAGCAGGCGACCCAACCCAGTCGCTGGAGGCAGCTGTGATTAAAAAACAAAACGAAAGTGCCCTGTGCTTGTCATCTGGGATCTGGGCTCCGATTCCCATGTCCCTGTAAGCCCCTGTGGCCCTGGGTCATCTTTCAGACTCAGTTTCCTTCCTGGAGGATGGAAAGGATTTAGCCTCCCCCCTCCCCCAAAATGCTAGGTGCATGTTTGGTAACTCAGTTTGCCTTTGAGACAAAACCCCTGGAGGGTGGAGGACGTGACAGCCACCCAGTTGTGAAATAAGTAAATGGCACAGTGAACTTTTTAAAACTTCCTGCACCTTCCTGCACTTCCTGACAGTTGTCAACTAGGGACCCACCTTTCTCCCACTCTCAGCTCCTGACCTCCTGCAGGCAGGGGTGGGCCCCGACTTTTACCAAGCCCAGTAGCACGTGGCAGCTCCCCACTCCTCATCCCTGGTTCGGAGGGAGCACGTGATAACCTGTGCTCCCGAGCCCAGGCAACCCGAGTGCATCCTCGCACTTTGCAGAAGACATCAGACTGCAGCCCCCCTCTCAGGGACTTAGAGTTGTGGGGGGGAGGCTGGCGCCTGCCGCGAGGGGTGAGATGAGGACAGACACCAGGCCTCTGTCCTGCATCCAGCGCCCCTCCCACTGCCTGACAGTCCGGTTACATAAGCCGATAAGCTCCTCTATTTGTCTGATCTAGTTGCGTTCAGTTTTGCTATTATTTGTAACAAAATGTGCTATTAATAGTCACAAGGAGACTCTTTGGAACAGAACCACCTCTGGAGAAGGGGCCCTGAGGCTTCACCTCCTCCAGAACATTCAGACATGCTCTCCCAGGCCCCACGTAGGTCCACACTGAGCACCCACTCTCCCCCTGTCGCCGGCCACCTGTGCAGACCTGGCCATGGTGCAGGCTCACCCGGGTGCCCGCTCCGTCTACAGGACACTTACCCTCGGCTGACGCGTTCGTTGATGCCCATGGTCTGGATGGGCAGGGGACATGCCTGTGCCCTGGATGGGAGGGGCTGTGCATCCTCATCACCACACACCCAGTACACCCCAGTCCCTGTGAGAAAACTTCCACTGCCACCGATAAACCTTCAAGAAACCCTAAGAATGGTACTTACCCTTCCACAGGAGCTACGTCTCCTTTAGAAGCTTTCACGTCAGCCTGGGTCCCCAGACTCAGCTTTATGAGCACTGCAGGGGTGACAGGATGGCAGAGGGGCAGAGACAGCCCACAGCAGCCCCAGGAAACGGGGCAGCTGGGCGACGCCCGACTCAGGCACCTGGCTTACCCAGTACCACACAGCACCCCACAATGCCGGCCACACGCCGACCCCACCCAGGCCCTGCTGTTTGGCCACCCCCTAGTCCCCCCGAGGCTGTGGACATCCCACAGAGCCAGTGGCCGGTCAGAGCCTACTCCTTTCTGTGTCGTGTGTCCCCTGAGCCCCTGGAGAGCACAAGACAAACTTGTCTTACCTCGAGCAAATTTCAACATTTTGCAAAATGTTTTCTACATGCAGACCCTGAAGCATTTCTTGGAACCCAGAGGCAGCCATGGCCAAGAAGAAGCGAAACTGGAATGGGAGAGTGTGGAGAGCCGTGGGCTGGAGGGTGATGCTCAGGAGGATCTTTGACTGGGTTGCTTGATCTGCAAGGGCCTGCAGGGACACTGCGGCTCAGTCACCGAGCCCAGCGAGTGCCACAGAGGATGCACTGCAAAGCCCTCGGCACGGGGGACAGACAGGCCCAGGGCCGGGCCACAGGGCACTCACTCCCGCCAGAGCGAGCACAGCCAGGCCCCACTCGCTGAGATGCGATATGCACACCGTAGCGGCTATTTCCAGTGTTGGCTCTGCTTCCGCCAAAGCTGGGATTTGTTAAGAGACAACACAGTCTGAAAACAAGGCTTAAAACAGAGAGTTTTTAAAGGATGAACTAATTCTGACAATAAGAAAAGAGTCGGCAGGTAACGGTCTGCTGGATTCTGTGCCTCATTTCCCAAGAAAGGTTGCTGAGCAGCGATGAGACAACGGAGACAGCAACAAATGATTTTGCGTCACAGATAATTAACTTTCACATCACAGAGACCTGCAGATGGCACAGGAGCATCGCCAGGGCAAGTGGCTTACCACGACTGGAAAGGACTTCAGGGTTGACGTGGAGAAGATCATCTGGGGGGTCCTGAAAAGCAGAGACGCACCTCCTGGCTTGGGGGCCAGGCACGGGGTGGAGAGGACGAATGCCCACCGTGTTGTAGTGCCGGGACCTCGGGGAAGGGAAGAGAGCCTCCTGGCCGGACGAGTCCGCCCGCCCCGCCCTCTGCCCTCTCGAAGCCTGACAGGCAGGCTCGGTGTCCAGCCAGCGCTGTCTGGTGAGGGGCTTGCCCTGTAGCCCTGAGGAACCTGCAGTGGCTCATGCCCTTTGGGGCTATGACCTCTTAGGGAGCGTGACTCTGGCCCTACAAAGCCTAGATAGGGACATAGGTATGATTGCATTTTGCAATGGCGCCAAGGAAACTCCACTACAACACGGGGTGCTGCATGGGGTCTGTGACCCTGCCCAGACCGACCAGACCCACAGCCAACCCTCACAGCCACAGGGACAGTGCTCACCGGCACAAACACCTTTACAGCACTTTTTCAGGAGGGACCCACACGCTGTCGGAAAGAGCACAGTGTCTCTCCGAGGACGGTCATCAAGGACAGGGAGCCTCCCGTGGGTGCTGGCGGGGAGAGTGGTGGGGACAGCAGACAGGTCGGACCGGTGCTCTGGGGCCGTGGGGTCCACTGCCAAACCACCTGGCAGTCTTCACACCTGTGGCATTACCTTGAGAGAGGTGAGATGGGCCAAGAGCCAGGACAGCACCGCTCTTTTCTCCTCGCTCACTGAGTGCAGCACAGCGGCCCCTTCCGGGCCCAAACACACCGGATTATCTTGGGAAATCTTGGGGAAGAGAAACCTGGGGTCACCACAGCCCATTAATCCTCTGGCTAATACTGGGCCTGGTCCTTGGGAAGGACTTTTGTCTGCACTCCCTGAGCTTTATTGTGACACAGTGATTGACAGGAGCTATGAGGGGTCGCTCACTGTGATGCTCAAGGACAATTTTGGACCCCATTGTCCAGAAAGGCCCTGACCTGGGGAGAGAGGCCGTGGGTATGTTTGTCCTTGAGCTCTCAAAGACACTATGAGGATGGGAGCTATTTGGTTCTTCTGATGTGGAATGAGAGAGTTTGAGCAGAAAGCTAAAGAAAGACTCTGACACAGGGGAGGAATGGAAATGGGCTCTCTCAGGAGATTCTTAGAACAAGCCCACTGGCCACACCATGCAGTCACGTGCAGGTCTGCCTGGAGACAGAGGATTAGACTCGGTCACCTGAGATGTTCCTCATTCTATGTCTAAGGCCATGCCTTCAGGTGCAGGTGAAAAAGAGCCATTGTGGCAGTCACTGGCACCAATGTCACCTCCCGCACTGCCAAGGGCTGTCCCCACCTAACCCCTCCCCACAACATCACCATGAGGCTGTGAGGGGCATAGACTGCATCCTGCCAGCATCCTTCCTCTGAGAGCCAAAGCTGTCCCCACCTCCCGTCATCTGTGTGAAGGTGATTTTGCAAATCTCATGGGGAGAACATGTGATCGATCTTGCCTGGCCAATCACATTCCATCCCCTCCCTGCCACAGTGATTGGCTTAGAGCTTGAGTCATGATACAAGCCCAGCAAATCATAACCCTCACTGGGGCATTTCTGGTGTCATTCTGAGGACAGCAGGTTCACCCTCTGTGCTGGTGAGCAGTCAGGACCCTGAGCTGCAGCTGCCAGTAGCCATCCGGCAAGGCTGCGTGAAAGAGGGCAACCAGCCAAGGGAAAGGAGAGGGACAGCTGACAGCCCATGTGTCAGCTGTTCCTGAAGCCAGATCTGCCTTGGGATTCTGCAGTTTCACGAGCCTTTCAGGCTTCAGTTGGGGCAAGTTGGGTTTCTGCAACCCAGAGTTGGGACTAATGGTCTAGACTATTTCTATCCCCATTTTTTTCTCAGATACAATTGAGTAACAAGCCCAAAGCTATACTACAAGTAAGTAAGTGGAGGGTGGGGCTCTACTTTCCCATTGGTCATGATCAAAACTAGTTCATTATCTTTGACCAGAACAACCAGCCAGCTATGCCATCCACTTCCCAATCAGCTTGGGGCAACTAGGCACAATCTAGTTTTCCAGCAACTGAAAAAGAACAGCACTGCCCAGAAAGAGCCCATTTCTCTGGGCTTAGAATAGGAGACAGAGGCCACTCCCAAGGGTCTGGAGCCAGCTCCTGCAGGAGGGGAAACACAAGCTCTGCCATGTGTGCGTGGGAGCAGGATGGGGGGAACACCACCTCCTTGCAGATGGCAGTCTGGGTTTGGAAAGGACCCACTGCCCCAGACACTGTGAAATCTGGACCACTCGCTTTTAAATCTCCTATATCTGCAGCCATTCAAGAAGCTGTCTCAAAAGAAGCAAGAAATTCATCAGTGTGTTTCACAGAAGAGAGTCAGAGACTTCGCATTATAGCAAGAAAGATTATGCAGATGGCAGGGGGAGCCAGCAAACAGCTGCCACACAAAGTCACAATCAGTGGTACACAGAACGCAATGTTTGGGAGCTGGAGTTCTCCCAGATGCAGAGTGCCATAAGGGGGCTATTAGAGGCAGCTGCCAATTAGGGACTAATTCCAAGAGTTTCGGAAAGCGAGGCTCCAGTCACACACTCAGGACTGCAAGTCATGTTTATTTAGGAAATGGGCATGGCTAAGGAGCCAGAGCCACCCTGGCCCCGTGCGTGACTGTCACTCCCCTCTTTCTTTTATCATGAAGACAGCAGCGTCCCCCTTCTCAGGTCTCCCTCATTGCCCTGCTGGAAGCCAGGCCAGGCTAGTCTGGACTGGAACACATGAGTGAGCTATCATGGGTAATGCAACATGACATTGGTGCCCACCCCAAAACTCACAGCCTCCAGTTGCAGTGCAATCACAGGCATCTGGAAGCGCTCACGGGTCGGATCGCCCCACGCTGCTAAGACATGACTGACAAGGGCTGAATCATCCTAGCCACTTGCTCAGCTTACTAGTGTTCTCTCCTGGCTATAATGCAACCTGATGGGATCGGTTAGAGAAAAGCACTAGTCTGCGCAGATGAGTTCTGGCAGCCGTAATCAACACCAGCCCTCCAAGGGGACTCAGAGTGTCTTGGACAGGTGAGGTTGGCACCTTTTGCTGAAGCTTCAGAAAAAGCTGAATTAAATTGTGGGTGTCTGGAGGGAGGTGTAAAACACCTGCAGGGAAGAGCAGGTGAAGCAGCAGCCGGCCTCCTTCCCCTGCAGGGCCCGAGCACAGGACAGGACTGCCCTGAAGGGGCGAGGGCCTCAGCCAGCGGGGAAGGTACGCGTCTTCCCCAAAAAACACCTTGTTGGTCTTCCAGTCCCACCACAATCTCTGATAGTACGCCTCCCTCTGGTTCTTCCGAGAGTCCTCACCACAGGGTTGACCTGGAAACACAGCTCCCCTAGGAAGTTTTCTCACAAGAGTCCTTCTTAGTGATCTGGGCTTGGGAATGGACATGCATGTGGAGAAGACCTTGGTGTGATGATCTAAAGTTGAGTCATTTAAGCCACGCCCCTCTATCAGAGAGGACTGATGTACCACTGAGAACCCTTGTTCCTACCAAAGTTAGAGGGACAGGAAGGAAGCTGTCTCATGTGTAAGGTGCCAGCTGCTCTGCTCCCATCACGGGCTGCTGAGGGTCATGGGAGGTGAAGAATGTGAAAGGTCCCTGAAAACTTCAGACCAACTGAGAGGTGATCATCATTATTACTATCCTACAACCCTGTCCTGGCCGTGTCCTTGGAAGTCACTGTTGCCAGGGCATGTCCTCATCTGGGGCCCTGAGGAAGTGCTCCTTCTTCCTGAGCTCTCGAGGGCAGGGCTTGCAAAGGGCATTGCATGCCAGTCCCAACATGATCAGAAACAACAAAACTGAGATGCCATGGGAAGCTGAGTTTGGAAAATGCTGCATATTACACCCCACATTGACAGTCATTCTTAGCATCTTAGAGACCTGAGAAGTATACCCTGGCCAGGTGACTTTGTTGGTTGAAGCATCATCGCATACACCAAAAAGCTGCAGGTTCAATCCCCAGTCAGGGCACATACAGGAGGCAACCAATTGATGTTTCTCTCACACATCCATGTCTCTCTCTCTCTCTCTCTCTCTCTCACATACACACACATACACACACACACACCAATAAACATATTCTTGGGTGATGATGGAAAAAGTTTTTTTAAAAAGGCCAGAAAGAGATTCTGCAGTGAAAATGTCAACAGCAAGGACAAAATCAGCTCAATACTGAGTCTGGCATTTGCCTGGTGTACTCATTTCCTAGGGCCGCTGTAACAGAGTTCCAAAGGCTGGTGACTTAAAACATGAGAAGGTAATTTCTCACAGTCCTGGACACCAGAAATCAAGGTGTCAGAAGAGCCATTCTCCCTCGGAAGGCTCCTTCCTGCCTTTTCCTGGCTTCCAGTGGTTTCCAGCAATGCCTGGCAGTCCTTGGGTGGGAGACTCATCGCTCCAGCCTCTGCCTCCATCATCACATGGCATTCTCTCTGTGTCTGTGTGCAAGTTTCCCCCTTCTGAGAAGGGCAAGACTCGTTGGATTAGGGTCCACACTCATCCGGTACAATCTCTTCCTAACTTGTCACACATCTGCCAATATCCTGTTCCCAAATAAGGTCACACCCACAGGTTCCAGGCTAGGACTTCAACATATCTTTTTGGGGGGACACAGTTCAACCCATATCGCCAAGCTTATCTGAACACGGAACTCTTCCACCGGTGCAGCAGTTAGGAATACCCAGTGGCTACCCCCAGAACACTCAAAAAGTGGCTATCCAGAACCAAAGCACTCACTTATATATCACTAGATATATAAGCAAGATTAGCATCGAAATACAATAGACACAAAGCAATATGTAACTTGCATTTCGTTCAAGAAGCAATTATTGAGCAGTGACAGGCCCTAGGTCAGGGCTGTGAGGAATCTGGGGGTGAGTGAGGGGAGGGTCTCCACTCTCGGGAGATGAATGACCCAATAGGAGCCCTTACCCCTCAGATCAGGTAGGGAAAGCTAAACGCTTCAAGAAACAGAGTTGGAAGGGATGGGGGAGAGATGGCACTTGATAAAGATAAGGGACAAAGAGGATGCAGGCTGTAGGAACAAGGTGAGTTAGGCCGAGGGTGAGAAAGCTGGGCTTAGGTCTGGGGCCCACAACACTGGACCCTCGGCTGGGAGGGCCATCGGGGAAACAGGCAGAGAGCAGCTCTGAGGCACACAGGGCATTCATGTCGCCGTAGCAATCCCCAGCCCCACTCTGGTTTAGCCCGCACTCACTTCCTCTACTCAGGTTAGCCCCTCTGACTTCACAGACTCGGTGAGGAGTTTCTAAGCCAAGTAGTGTGAAGGTGCAATTATTCATCCATTTGGAGCACTGAACCCATGATGAGCTGATACTCCTCAGACAGGGGTAGAATTAAAACAACACAAAACAAAAACATGGCATATCTTAGGTTTTGTAATCCAGAGTGACCTCTCCAGAATCCCCTGGGCCTGGTAAACTGAGCAGAAACATTCAGAGTATTAGTTATTTGCTCCTCTGAACTTTCAGTTCCAGGTCAAGTCAAAGCTAAGACACTAACCTTAAATATTAGTGGACAGACAATACTGTCTTGTGATGGGAGGAATAATGATTTATTGAAACATTCACAGTGCCTCTATCATTTGTATATCTATACACAGTTCTGGAAAAGATGAATAACCCCACTGTCCCAGCCAGTGAATTGTCAGACAGAAATGCTTGCAACCAACCTGCAAAGTCTCACTCTTCCTGCCTGCCTGCCAGGTTGTAAGCATTGACATTAAGGCACTGGGCTATTTCAGGAACTCTCAGACACCCAACTTTGACAGAAACAGGCAAGAAAGACATCAGCTCACAAAAGGAAGAAAAAAGTTCATGTGATGTCGAGACAAATCTGCCAGTGCAAACCCACAGCAGATGCTGGTCAGCAGGTTGTGAGAGCAGCTACTTCAAGAGGGGAGGAGGTTCTGGATAAGTAGAGCACAGCCTGACCATGTCCTTGCTCATCGCAGACAGCCTTGGTATCCTAGACCCTTCTGTGTCTTTGAGAAAGATACACTCGGTTCTCTCATACTTCAGTCTTACTATTTAGAAACATTTCTAACACAGGGACAACAAGATTTGAAAACAGTGCGATTCCATAATGCAAATTAATCCCAAACATTCCCACTTGGGAATACTGACACAAATATAATAGTATTCAAAACCAAAGTTCATGCCACCTTCTCTTGTAACTATTTCTCTCCAGTGCATATGATCATCGTACCCACTGTGAACATGACTTTCAGTGAGAAACGTGCCTTCCCTGCCCCACCCACCTTCAGCCAGTTTAAGTTAGCTTTGACTCCCAAACAACGCAGTTTACCCTGTGGATGCGATTAGGAGGACACGGAGTCCAAAAGCAGAGACAACAGCAAATGACAACAGAAACCAGAAGGTCATCCTGGAGCCACAGTACCGACAGCCTCTGAAGCCAAGAGGCCAGCACCATGGACAGCGGCAAGCGCCCCATTCCATTAGTCCACCAACAGACAGTGCGGGAAGTTTAGGGTTCCAGGCTCTGGTGACACATGTGGAACACATGGCCATTCTATGTCTTGCATTGTGGTGCACAAACTAAGAACTAAAAGGAGTCAAGAATATGCTCGGTTTAGGCATCAATACGGAATTTTCTCACTTTTAAAATATTGTAACTCTTTCGGAAGACCTTGCCACAGAGAAAGACGGGGTTGAAACTGCAACTAAAGGCCAGTTTCCAGACCAAGACCTCACTTTGTTTTCTGACTTCATCTTCCCATCCCCGTAATTAAGGGATGACTGGCGATGATCCCATAAATCATACAAAAGACATCCTCTTATTACAGACTGGATACTGCCAAAGGTCAGTAAGGAAAACTTCAATTTCCTCTAAGAGATTTCAGAAATTACCACCCATATACTTACCTCAGAGGGCAGAAAACAAATGTGTGAGAGGAACTCTGGCAGGGAAAATAGAATATCATGGAATTGTTTTCAAAGGGAAAATTAATTGGTTATTTCCATTTCAGCTTAGGTAAAGCTGTAAAAGTCTAATCAGTAATATTTTTCACAGTGGCACCTTTTCCAAGATATTGAAATACCTCAAACCATAAACCATTTTTTATTGTTGATACTGTTTTGCAGGTGAAACTAAAAAATTATATTAACCTTCGCTCACACACAAAAAAAGCCTTCTTGCAAAGGACTATAAACACAATTGTGAACGAGCCAGTCCTCCGGACCCCGCCTCTGACACTCGAAGGGAGAAGACACAGTCCTCATCAGCAAACCTGACCTTCAGTGCTTGCAATCCCAACAAGCCAAGTACCAAATAGTCAGCACCCAGAGAAAGCCACATGAAATTCCAAAGAACAGGCTTCCCACAGTCTGGAGTTCATCTTAGCTCCAGCAAATGGCTTCCAAGATGTTAGCACTGAGAATGAAGTAGGTATGGATGCAGTTTTCCTACCTTCTCTTCTTGTGACTTCAACGCTTCTGGATTCCTGCAAGAAAAGAAAGGTCTGTGTTTTTGAAGAATAATTCATGTGTACAGTTACTTGCAAACATCTCACCTTTTATTAGCCATTTATTCACAGAAAATGAATGTCTATCAACCCACATCTGTAAATGTAAACAACTTATTGCTTTGGGGACTTAGGGAAAAACATTGTTAATCGTGCAATCTTAAATGAGCAGAGCCAACTCTCTGGTCTTCCTTCTGTAGAATCTTGGCTGCTACCCCGTGGAAGACTTTGTTCGGCCTTGTGCCCGGCCCTCCACCTAGACTGCAGGTGCTTGAAGGGTCTGGGGAAAACATAAGTAGACAAGGGCCAGCATTACCCAACCCACAGCAGGTTCCAGTTAGTGGTATTGCAATGAACATTGACCACTATTGGCCCTGTGTAGGCCACTGGCATAATCTAGTGATTGATTTTGCCCAGCACAGTAGTTTCCAAAGGGTAGGATCTAATGTACAATATGGATAGCCAGTCCATGCCACTGACTAAATTAAGACCTTAGTTTTCCTTAATCCAATCTCACCTTCCTGCCATGGGCAGGGCAATAAGCAAAGTGTTTTAGGAGTTACATGGGTAAAACACACAGAGTTCCTGCCTCGAAGATATTCACAGTTGAACAGAAGGCTACAGGACAAACGCAGATTACTGAAAAACAGAGGGGTGATTTTTCCTCATAAATACCAGTACATTCACATTCATATGGGAAACAGGTTTTTTAAAGGACCTCTGAAAACAGCACTGAAGAATGGGCAGACCCTCAGACAGGAGCGAGGAAGGAAGGGCGCACCAGGAAGAGAGAACGGCCTCAGGAAACGTGGGGGAGGGGAAGAGTACCGGGTATGCCTAGGAAGCAGGAGAAGTGAGACTAGAGGGAAAAGGGCTGAAAACATAGACTGCAGTTTCCTAATGAATGAAAAGTATCTGCAATTCATCATAAATGACCAGTTTAGGACAAAAAGCCTAATAGCAAGAGCAAGCTGAAAATCCATGCTAGCAACGGGAGGAAAGAAGAGAAACACCAGACGTGGGCTACCTCTTCACCATCACAACCAAAAGACCATTCAGTGGTGCCCGCACTTTCTAAACAAACGGCATTATCTTTCATACCTCAGCCTTCTTGTCTAGCCTTCTCTAGGGGTCAGCATGGGGAAGCAGTATTAGAGAGGAGACTGAGGAGGCACTGAAAAGTTTGTGCTCCCCAGCGTATGCTCTCTGCCTACCACCCCTGCAGTGAGTCAAAAGCCACAGTGGGGGCCAATGGTGGGTACACGTTCTAGGCCAGCGGCCCATCCGCATGGCGCAGTGAACAAATGCGCCCTGGAACGCTGGATCCCGAGGGGGCACTCACAACTCGGGGTCCAGAGAGGGAGCGTGGGCAGGGCTGAGTGCAGTGAGAGACATGAAGGCCACACAGCATGTCACGCGTAAGCAAACCCAGCTCCTCCCTGCGGCTCCCCACTCCACAGAATGACTTGTACTCGTGGAGCAGGGAAAATTAATAATCAGCTCATATGGCTCTATAAAAAACTTTATGGAAGTCTTACTGCAGCTGCATAAAATTCACAAATTAACTTAGAGAAAGCTCATAGTGGTATAATGTTGTGTCTTCTTATCTAGCAACATGGTATTTTAAATAATTGGTTCAAATCTACTTTTATTTCTTTCCAGAGTACTTTATCATTTGCCTGTAATTTGAATATTTTTAAATGAGAGTGGTCTATAATTTTTAGGTGCTATTTTTCTCAGTTTTAGGAATTAAAAAGATACCAGTTTCATAAAATGAATTTAGAAGTTTTCCTTTTATTATGCTCTGAAATAGTTTAACTAAAAGTAGGATTATCTGATCTTTAAAAGTCTCTTGAACCTCATTTCCCAGTTATTTATTAAAAGGGGAGGAGGTAGGATATCAGAGAGGTTAAAGCTTGTCCAAGTTCTCACATTTTGGTTAGCGGCCAGCTAATATTTAAATTTCAAAGTCTGCTCCCAAAGGTCACGCACATAACAACATGGCTTTATTCAATTCCATGAAGACAGTGTGAAAATTAGATGAGATAGATTTCTGCTTTAGGCTAGAAAAGAATGGCTTGTATTAAGCCAACCCTTCTGTTAAGAAAAACTATGACAGTTGTTTAAGGGGTTTCCTAAATCCTCAACAAACAAACAAAGTTTTCTGAAGGCATATAAAAGCAACAAAAGCAGCCAAAACTGTGAGCCAATGTTTGGAGAGAAGAAAAGTCCACTGAAGTGAGCCCCATACATACTGCCAGATTTTTCTTTTGGAGTATTTGCAGTTAGAAGCCAAACAGAAAGTGAGGAGTTAGAGCTTAAAAACGTCTGAGTTGGGGACCATGTGGCATGGCGCTTTCGAAGCAGCCAGAACTTGAGGGTCTACACCATGGAAAAAGGACCAGAAAGGCAGCCCAACAGTCTGCAATCAGCTTCCTCTTGAGTTGTGTTTTGTGTCTGAGCTGTATGTAGACAGCAAGAGGTTAAGAAAAAAGATCCCCCCAAATTAGCTTCAAATAAGCTAAAAAATCCGAACCATGGATTTTGATAATATCATGACACTAGAGAGACAAAAATCAAGCTTTCTAGCACAGAGTGGCCCGGCAAATGCAGCTGACTTTCTGTTAAGATCATACTCTCTCAAAGGACTTCCATTCCTGAGTAGATCGAAGAAAGTAAATCTTCCCTGGGAAACAATAAATTACCCACAGACTTCACAATTTTTCATATGTAATGCCCAGCGTCCAATCCAAAATTAACAGGCATTGCAGGAAATAGGATCAAATGGCTAACATCCGATAAAATAGACATCAGATACAGACCCACAGGGTATCCAGATTTTAAAATTATCAGACACGAGCTCCAGAGTAATTATCACAGATACATTCAGGAAAATAGAAGAAAAGATGCTAAATGTCACCATAAAATTAGAATGTACTAAAATAAGAATCAAATGGAAATTCTCGACTGAAATTAAATACTGGAAAGAATTTAACAGATAAATTTAACAGCAGATTAAACATAACTACAGAGCGAAATAGTAAAATGGAAGCTAGGCCAATAGAACATAACCAAACTAAAGATCTGAAAGGCAGAAATAAATAATGAAAAACCCAGAAGAGCAGGAGAGACATTGTGGCTCAGGGTGAAAAGCTCTAACAAGCATGTAATTGAAGTTTCAGAGAGAAAGGAGGGGGCAAATTAGGTAGAACCAATATTTGACAAGATATTTGTTGAAAAATTTCCTAAATCGATGAAAGGTATCAAAACAGAGATCTAGGAAGCTACATAAGTCCACAGCAAGAAAAATACAAAGAGAACCATCAATCGGTACTCATAGAAAAACAGGTGAATGCTCAAAGAGAGAAATAAAACCTACGAACAGCCAGAGCGCGGGCAGTGCAGGTGAAAGGGTGTGTTCCCTGCAAAGGAGCAACAGTATGACTGATGGCTGACTGTCACGGGAAAACAATGCATCCAGAAAACAACAGAATGACATCTTTAAAATTCCGAAAAGAAAAAAACCTTAGAAATCTATACTCATTGAAAACACAGATATTCATACAGTAAAATAAAGACACGTATAGACACAAACTGAGAGAACACTTTGCCAGCAGATTAGTAATAAGAGCAGTAAAAGAGAGCACTTCAAACAAAAGGAAAATTTTCAGATGAATGCACAGCTATGCAAGAAGGAACAAAAGACATCAGGAAGGGTTAAAAATGGATACATCTAATTTTGGCTGCTTAATGCAACAATAATAACACCTTCTAATGTAACAATGTCTGGAGAACTAAAATAGACGGCAATGGGATCGCAAAAGGTCTGGGGGTCAAACAGACTGAAATATGAAAATGTGCTATTACTGTTCCCCCCAGAAAAGGATGAAATTAGTGCTATGAGGGCAAAGGAGAGAGATAAAAAAAATTGAGTCATCAAAAAAAAATTCAAGAAAGGGTAGAAAAGAAAGGACCAAAGAACAGAGGAAATAATGTGTTAAATTTACGCCCATTAAATAAAAGTGGATGAAATAATCCAACTAAAATACAAAGATTGACATATTAGATAAAGCAAAATTCAATTATATGCTACCTACAGGAGACGCTGCATAAATAAAAGACACCAGAGGCTAAATGCAAAAAGATACACGAGAAAACCCATATAAATGCCAGCTAAGGGGAGGTTGGTGCAGACAAAGTAGGCTCTAAAACAAAAAGTATTATCAGTGACAAAGAGTGGTTCGAAAGACAAAACGACACTTTAACATGAATATATGACAACTCTAAATTTGTGTACATATAACATCATAAACCAAACACGTGTAAAGGCAAAACTGAAAGAAGAAACCCACGTTGACAGACTCCCCATCAACACTCAGAGAATGCAGGAAGCCTCTGTAGTTAACTCACAGAGTGAGCAGAGGAACCCCATCAGGACACGGAAGACTGGAACCACGTGAACACACTTAACCAAGGCGACCTGCGCCAAGCACCAAACCTGGCAACTGCATGGGACACAGTCCTTTCAAGCATCCACACAACAGTCATAAAAACTGCCCATGTGCTGAGTCATTGGGAGGCTTCCACAAGCTTCAAATTATTAAAATCGATTACAGAACACACATAGTTTTCTGATGTAGTGAACCTAAATTAGAAATCAATAACAAAAGACTACAGGGAAAATTTCCAAATATCTGAAGACACGAGAAGATATTTTGAACGAATGATGACTGAATGACAGCATTTGAGAAACCGTGGGATGTGGTGACAGCAGAACTTAGGGGGAAATCAGAGCCTTAAATGCACGTTGGAAAAAAACAAAGGCTGGAAATTAATGACCTCAATGTCTGTCTGTACAAGCTAGGAAAAGGACAATTTAAACAAACAACAAGTAGAAAGGAAAAAATATGATAGGAGCAGAAGTCAATGAAATATAAGAGAAGAAATTATATCGTAAAATTTTAAAGCCAAAGTTGGATCTTTGAAAAGAGTAATAAACTTAATAGATTCCTAAGGCCAATCAAGAGAAAACATACAATACAGAATTCAAACTTGAGCAAGAAGCCACACATACCCCGTGTCTGAGTTCATGACAAAGGTGTCAGTGCAGTACCCTGGGCCAGGGATGGCTTTCTCCGCAGATTGTGCTGGACCAGTGGGCTGTCTACACAGAAAAGCATAGACCTCAACAGCCTGCCTTACAACAAATCATGTCCGGAGGAACTGCAGGCCTACAAGTAAAAGGTAAAACAATCCTGCTTCTAGAAGATACCACAGAATATCATCATGGACCTTCAGTAGGTGAAAATTTCTTAAATGGGATGTGAAAGGCAGCACCATAAAGGAAAAGAATGACATATTGGACTTTATGAAAATGAAGATTTCTGCTCATTAAGAGATACAATTAAGGTCGTGAAAAGTCGAGCCATGAAGGGAACATATTTGTAATATATACAAAGCAGTCATTCAGAATGGAGAAAATACTCTGGCAAATAAATATGGCAATTATGAAAAATAAAAGACTCAAATAGAAACTTCACACAAGTTAAAACTACAGCGGAGTGCTGCCATACACCACGAGAAAAAGGTAACATTTAGAGACCTGACCACGTCAAACGTTCCCGAGGATGGGAGCAGCTATGATTTCCACCCTCCCAGAGGACAAGCCACTACCTCGTTCCTGCTCTTAGTTATCGTCGTGGTTCCTTCTGAACTTTGTAAAGCTTTCCCATCTGTTTAACCAATTCCTTATCCTAAATTCCACCAAAATAAAGTACGGTTTCTGTCTTGCAGACCCAGCAACCCCTCTGGTACACATCCAGCAGGAGGACGTTCATGTGAGCTCCAAAACACGCGTGTGAGTGTGCTGGCCGCAGCAGTGACATGTAAGAGCCAAGAACAGGGAGCGACGCAGGTGTCCCCCCACAGCAGAATGGATGACTTGCCACGGACAACTCCACAATGACGCAGAAGACAGACTCTGGAGTAGCTTGGACAGACCTCATGGGCGTAATATTGAGAGAAGGAAGGCAGACACACTAGAGAGCACTTCGCAGGGTTTTGCTTTTGTGCATTTCAGGAACACCAAAAGTAATCTCTGGTGACAGGCTAGTGGGCCCTCTGGGGAGGCCAATGACGGAGGGGGACACGCAGGTGGTCTCCGGGGTGCTGGGAATGTCCTAAGAGGCGAGCTTGGTGGTGGTCACATGGGTGGTTCCCTTTGTGGAAGTTCATTGACGGAACACTTAAGATGCATGCCCTTTCTTAGATGTTAAACATGCTTCCATGAAAAATCTAAAAATGACACAGGACAAAGTGCCCCGTGGTGCACATCGGCCACCCGGGCTGCATCCTGGCTTTCTCCCGCCAGCTGCACCCCCGCCACATCTGGTGAAGCATTTCACCTTCCTGAGCCTCAGTTTTCTCCTCAGTAAAATAAGGCCATGGCGGCAGCTTCCCCTCGCAGAATGGTGGTGGTCATTCAGTGAGATCAGGAAAGGCCTGCACCACACCGAGCACAGTGGCCGTCACCACCACTGTCGTCATTCAGGAGGGTAATGACGGGAGGGAGGCAGTAAGATCACTTGGGGAAGGCAAATGAGTTCGACGGCTCTGTCGATTACTGAGGCTGAATAAAGATCTGTCTTTCCAGGACTTGAAAATCAGCCCCTCGAAAGCCGCAGTAGAACTGAGCAGAACGAAATTCTTTGACGTAAATGATACCAAGGCCCTGGGTGCAGTGCCTACTGAAAAAATTATGTGCTGAGGAAGCTTCAAACAAGATGGTTATAAATGGGAGTTAGTGCATGGGCATTACTTAATGACTAAATTTCTTTAACTAAAAATCTAATTTTATTATGGTATAAATCAAACTTTCTGGAAGTAAGGAATTAATTTTAGATTTTTCATTCGCTGCTCATAACCTTTGCACGAATTTGACAGCCAAATCACTTTAAATGTCATTTAACCAATACAATACAGCAGCTTTATTCCTCATTGGACCCTTCCTGAATCCATTATCTTCCACTACAATGTAGAAGAACTTAAGTAAAAAATTACCATTCCATAAAGCTATATTTTACTGTGCAGTTCAATTGCATAATCTTTATTTTTGAATCAATATAATGTGAATGCTGTGTAATATTTTTCATAATTCAACAGTCTATTACAGATTCTCAGCTACCAAAATGAGGCTTGAGAGTGGCTGAAAAGCCTGAACCAGAGCCTCAGAGTCCATCCCCCTGACCCCCCAGGATCCCTCTCACTCCCACTTCAGGCTGCGCCCCGGCCCTTGGGCTATGGGGGAGGCTCAGGAAGAGGGCAGGGGGCCTGGGCACAGGCCAAAGTCCCACCTCTCTACCCACATAGCCAGTTGTCCTTGGTGAGAGGGCAAGTCTCAGTCTGTCACTCAAAAAGTTAAGAGGTTCAGGGACTTCTGGGAAAATGTTGGCTCTGAGGGCTAGGAAAGTAGGGGATAAAAGTACCCACTACTACAAAGCCAGAAAACTGAGCTGAAAGGAGCTCAACATGGCCAGGCCTTCGTAGACAAAGCAGAGGTGAGCCTGGTGTAGACAGCGCGCAACCTGCTCAGGTGAGCAGCTGCCGGCCCTCTGCTCCTGCCAGCGTCCCGACGGGGGCCCAGAGCCAGCGGCGCCTCAGTCCAGACTCAGAGGAGCTGAGGAGACCCCCTTTGGCAGGGTTCCCTAGGCCCCGACAGCCTGCAGAAACTTCCAAAGGAAGCCCAAGTGTTCAGTTCTTCAGCTGTGCAGTACAGTGGAGATGGAGGCTCTGCTGCCAGGGCTAATCAACACTGAAATCCTGACATCCAAATGCCAAGTTTTTCATCTCTGAGATGCTCTTAAACTAATGCTTCTTTAACAACCTTTCTTATAATTTTTTGTTCATTCATTTGAATTTTAAAAACTTGACTCTAACCACTTTCATTTTTGCTAGCAAGGCAGCGTTCTGCAATTAAAATCTCCACGGAGACTGACAGGGTGCAGCTGAGTAAAGTGATGCCTCATGCAGCATGGCTTCCAGCGCTGGCTCCCGTCTGCTGGGCACACGCCAAGCGCTGTGCACACTTCACTGTGCCGGCATCATTCCATTCGAAGCGGAAGAAAAACCTCCACATTATTAGATTGCCCAGCACAGCATGTCTGGGCCTCAAAACCAGACAAAGACAGGGTTGGGGGATTAACCTTTCACCCAAGGGCTAGTTTGAGAGCCCGGGGAATAATCTAGCAAACAGCAGGGTTTCCTGGGCCGGCGTTAGAGAAAAGGACCAACAAGGAGGCGCTGGCTCTTGAGAAATGTCACCAGCCAAGAGGTCAGAGCTCATCCCTTGCCTGACAGAATAGCCCAAGTGTTCCCTCTTGTAGGTTAGCCTAATGCCTTAAAGGCATGTCAGGGGCAGGGGAGGCACAAGCTTCAGTAATAAACACCAAGAGGCTTGGGCAGCAGAGGACATTGGTCATCGCAGGGCCCTTCCACCTTCAGTTAGCCCCGCCCACAGCCTGCCCACTCAGGTGAGGCCTTGCTGCCTCTCTCAGGAAACTGAGAACAGAAGAGGTGGTGAGGGGCGTGACCGCACAGGCACAGGGCGGGGCCTTCCCCAGCAGTGTGGGCTGATTCAGCTAGTCAGATCTGTGCCCCTTCTACTTCCCAGCCAATGATACTTGCATCCGTGTAAGCAAAGTGGTGTTTGCACGGGACAGGAGAGCTTCAAGGGAGGCTTATCAAGACAAAAGAGACAAAGGGAGAGACAGCATATAGATGATTCTGAAAAAACATCAGAAATCTCTTTATGATTGAGGTGCATGCCATCTGTTAAAAACATATATATATTTATATATATATCACTCCTATGGAGCTACCAATAGCCCCCCTGTGGCACACCTGTGAGGAACATCGGCTTCATTACATCCCTGAGAAACAAGACCCTCACAGCCTCCAGGAGGTCTGCATACCCTGTTTGGGTGGTGAGTGCTGCGCCAGCTGCAGCCCTGAGAGAGCCACCCAGATCCCTCCCGCTGCGGTCCACCCGTCTGGGACATGCGCAGGCCAGGCGGCCCGGCTAGGATGAGTTGGGGATGCTGGCAGAGGCCCACAGGCACTGCGGCCCAGGGCCTACCACAGGGGAGCAGGGGCGGCCAGTACACAGACAGCTGTAACTCTCTGCAGAGAAAGGGGACTTGTGGGGACCATGAGACTCCCGACAGGAAAGAGATCTCGCGTGAGGACATTTATCAGGCCTTCGAAAATTGGGATCGGTTAGGTGTTCATTTTCTCATTGTTAAAGGTAAAGAATGAATAGAATATTGTATGAGAATTTAGGGCTCTTAAATTCTAGGTGTTATTTGAAGCTCTCTGTTGAAGGTTTTTCATTTACAATTTTTAAAAAGAGTTGACTGAATTTAAGGCAGTCTTATGTGGCAAGTCTGCCAAAGCAACCATCCAAGTAAACACTGAAACTGCATTTGCTGGAACAAATGTCGACAACTAGCTGATCACCCCACCTTGTCGAACGTGATCGCCTGCATGCAGCCCGATGCAGGGCCCAAGGAAGACAGGGGGCCACTGTCCAGTTTTCTCTCTCCGACAACCCAACAAATTAAAACCTAACTAACTGTTTGACTTGGAAAGTAATCCACATCCCGCCTCAGAACGAGCAGTCTTGGTGTGCGGGGCCCTCCTAACAATGAGCCGCAGCACAGGGCCCCCCTCAGTGCCCTGGGGACCCCGTCATTAACCGTCACCTCCAGCAACGCTTGCAGGGTCTGACTGAGCCCAGCACACGGGGTGCAGAGCCACCCAACCAAACAAGCGGGGGACACCCCGAGCTGTCATTACGAGGGTAGCGTCTGGGTCCCCCACAGCAGTCCCCATCTCATCCTCTCTCACCCCAGTATGCGCCTGGCCTCCAGCAGGCCTAAAGTTTATTACAGGAATGAAGTCGGACCGATTGTTGCTTTGACTTGCAAGAGTCCTGAGTGACTGCGTTTCTCCCCAAGGCCCCTGGAGCACATGACTGGCACTGACTTCCTACACGTGTCACTTTTCAGATAAGTTTTCAAGGGAACGGGGACACCCTACGACACCTTCCTCACTCTGGGAAGCTTTGTGTCCCCTTGCTTCCCGCCAAACAGGCAGCTCCATGTGCCGTCTCTGTTCAGCACATCCCGCACCCTGAGAAAGTCGAGACCATCCTGTGGGCATTTGACGGAGGACAGATGGCCCCTCGGAGGAAAGAGGACAGGCTTACATTTTCATTACTCATCACGCCCTCCAGGTGTCTTCCAGTAGACCTGCTTAACACGACATTCAAACCTGCCACTTTTCCCCCTTTCTGCCGGCTGTAAGCCCAAGATGAGATTTAGAGTAACTGTGCCTGGAAAATTAAAAGACAAAAAAGGAAGAAAGGCTGCCCTCCAGGATACTCCTTATGCCTGTTTTTCATTCTTGTCTTCGCATACAGAGTGGCCAGGGCAGGAGAAGGAGGGTGCCACAAACACAGATGACCAGACGACACAGACATAGCGATGCAGAGTCCCAGAGCTGGGGCAGGGGCGGGGCAGGGGGCGGGGCAGGGGTGGGCGAGGAAGGACTCTTGGGGAGAGTGGACTGCAGGTCAGGGCTGGGCAGTGTCTGACAGCACTAAGGCTAAAAGATGTGCAGTGGCCGGTATGTATGGACAGGCACTCCCTGTCCCCCCACAGGGGCATGGAGAGACCCTTAAGCCAAGCTGTCCAACCAGAACCTCTCACATTGCCCAAGAACGGGTCCGATCTTCCTGCTTGGCTGGTGACCCTCTGCCTGTCCCCACATTTACGATCTCACATGGAGAGACAGACAACAAGCAAGTAAAAGGAATTCATAAAACACAAGTGGGAAGAAGTGCCGCAGTAGGAAATGAAACAGGGGCTGGGACAGGATTAGGTGGTCAGGGAGGGCCCCTCCGGGGGTGCTGTTGTTTGGGTAGAGACCTAGCCATTGGAGCATGGCCCTCCCTGCTGTCACCCCTTCTGCCCAATAAGCGAGCCCCCACCTCCATGGTCACCTCCCCCAACCAAAGTTGTGGCACCAGCAGTGAGGGGTGGTGGTGCAGGCAGCTGTGGCCCCAGAAACGGCAGTGAGCGTCACCACAGCAGCTCCCGATGGCTGTCCCCTCCACAGGCCACTCTGTGCATCCTCACAGCCCCCCCGAGGGGCCTCCCCCGCCTAGTCACTCACTCGGACCCTCAGCACCTGGCCTTCCACCCAGTGCCTGGTGGGTCTGGATGGCTGTCTGAACAAACAACTGGCCAGGACTCCCGCAGGCGTCGGCTTTTGTCCCAGGAGGTGAATCCCCAAACACACTTTAATCAGAAGACACTTCCATTGTGCCAAGATAAAACTTATATTAAAAATGGAACTGAAAGTAGTTTAAATTAAGTGAACTATATATAATTAAAAAGCCTTTAAGGCACAATAAGGCTCTTTTTCAATTTTCTTTTAAAACAGAGTCAAAAAGGAAGAAGGGCACCCAACAGCTGGCAGAGCTGGACTGCTATTCACTTCGCAGCTGGTCCGTCCAAGAGTCCCAGGTGCAACCGCCAGTGCTCCCCTGCTGTCCCCCAGCCCCTCAGGTGGGGGGCTCCACAGGCTTCAGTTTGCTCAGCCATTGGATGAGAGTGTTGTGAGAGCGGAAAAAGAGGTGAGCAGAGGACTCTCGGCCTCACTCCTCGGCAGGAGGAGCGCCCGCCCTGCCCCGGTGCACTCAGCAGCCGGGTCAGTCCTAACCGCCCACAGGGACTTGGGTTTGGGGCTAAGACATGTGGAAGCTTTGCCCCCAACAGCCTGAATCATCTCTCCCTCTAAATAGCAAGTGCAGAGAAGGACAGTGGCGAGGAAAGTGGAGGTTTTGTCAGAATTGCTTCCCTAGGCTCACCCGGTGTTTTAAAGATCCAAACAGGGATGTATTAAATGGCCACATCCCAGAACCACTAACTCACCATTCCTGGGGCTGGGACAGAGGCACCAGCATTTTTTTGAAGCTGCCAGAGAGTTCAATGTGAGGACACGTTTGGGC
>PVIA01013804.1:0-30170 GCA_004024845.1 Tonatia bakeri
CAGCGCCTCTCGACCCCACTTCGCAGGCCTCCCTACTCCGCCGCTCCTTACCGGTCTGGATGTACTGGAGCCCGACTTCTGTTCAATTAATTTCCCTCTGTTCTGGTTGTTAATTGTTTCTCAATCTTTGTTGTTTTCAGTCTTGGTTGTGCGAGGAAGCACAGTGCGACTGCCTATGCCTCCATCTTGGCCGGAACTCTACATTTTAAAACATTTTATTAGTTATCAACTACCAAAATCATCTAAAATGATAGTATATTAGATTTTAAAAGATTTCTAGTAGATATTTTGATGAAAATAAAATATAATTTTTATTTAACTTGTAAAAATGATGCAAGGATCTATAAACAGAGTGTAATTAAAAATCTTCTGTTTTGTTACTTTTCAAGTCATAAGTAGTGTTGATGGGAGAGACCTGGTTCTTCTTGCCAATGCATGTAAAGAATTACATATCAGCAAATCTAGTAGTGTGTAATCAGTTTATTAGTGGTCCGTTCCCATGGAAGAGTAGGGGGTGAAAGACAAAGTTTCAGGGCAAAGCAGGGCGAGAAAAGCGAGAGAGGCTGGAGACCAGGGTGGCAAGCCGCTGGGCAGCCTGAGGCCAGGTGGCCAGAGGCCCTGTGGCCTGAAAGCCAAGAGCCAGAGAGAGAGGGGTGGGGGGGGAGTCTCCTTTGTTCTCAGGACTTATATAGTTGGTGGGATAGGAGGGAAAAAAGTTACATGTTGATTAATGGGTAAATACGGTGCCAGCTTTCCTGGGGGAATGTGACTACCCAAACTTAGGGATGTGTGGGGCAGAGAGAGAGAGTCCTTATCTTGCTCCAGACTCCATTTGGTCATCTTGTTGTAAAACAACTATGTGACAGGAGGCAGTTAATTAAAATTGGGGCACTTTCCAAAGTTATTCATGGGCTCTTTCTGTAAGCATCAAAGACTCCCTTGTAAAACAGATAGTGACCAGAGGTAGGCAATTAACTTAAGTTGTTTTATGGGCTCTTTCTTTAGGCACCAGGGACCCTCTACCACATTCATGCCTTGGGATGAAAGCATAGTTTCAAGGCTTTCTTTCCCAGATAGTAGAAATGTTACATAGAATTTCAAGGACTTTCCCTCTTTCTTGCTAATATAGTGTTTCTTATGATGTTGGAACACCTGGCAATATTATCAGACCAGGCTCAGGACTGCTGAGTTAGCATGTGAGACATGTCTTCTTCCTCCTTCCTGCTTCAGTTTACTGTTTATTCTTCCTAATTGGTAAAAGGCGTTTCCTGGCAACCAGGGTGCTGAATGCTGGCTAGTGACAGTATTGCAGTCTCAGAGTTCTTCCTATGCTGTCTCCTGCTCAGTAGCATATCATATGATGTGCTTGGTTTCAGATTTTTGTACTAAAACGTAAGTACTAAGAGGTAGAATTTTAAAGGTCTAAAACATTTGTTCTTAAAAACAAGAATATCAACTAGATTTATTTTAAAAATGTTTTTAATGTTTCAGTTTTTAGTTTCAGGGAAAAATATAATATGAATGATCTTGAGTATTTAGAGTGGTACGACTACCTTATTGTAAGATTCTAAGTTTTCAAGAGAATTATTATTCATTAAGGGTTAGTGTTGTTTTAAATTGAGATCCTGACTATTGTAGGAGACTGTTCTGTGTGGTGTGGGCCCAACTCCCACTCGGAGATGCACAGGACCCACGCCCATGGATAGGTTCTCCCTTGGGGAATCAGGCCTGCAATGTGCCTAGGCTGAGTCTTGCTTTTTGCTAAAACTCCCTCACCCTGAATTGAGGACATTTACTGCAAAGTAACTTCCTAAAATCCATGCTGAACCTTCCAAGGATGAGTGTAACTGGTCCAACTACTTTTGCCTTTTCATTTGCAAATATCCCTCTTCTGTGATGTGATTAGCAGCATTGGCTCCTTTGTTTTCTGTAAAAGGTAACCACCTAAAGCGAACCTATGCATAAAAAATGAGGACCATCATGTAATGTGCAGAAAGAGAAATAAAAGCCTGTCATTGTGGAGGCCTCAGCTTTTGCTCCCCTTGAGAGAAAAGCCGTGCTGTCCCTTTTCCTCCACCAGACTAGGTAGTCCATGTGAATGTCTCATTGCATCCATAATGACAGTCACTGCAGGCCGGTGTCTGTATCAGACTATCATAAAAGAAATTAAACCTGCAGCTGTCTAGTTGGTTCTGCATAAGAAACAGGTCATTATTGTACCTATTAGTACCAGATGTTTCTTCAAATTAAAAGTGAGGGTAAAGATTTTCTTAGAATTCTATAGTTGTGTAAATATTCTGGTATATTAAGTTATACAGTTTTTCCATAAATAATGTCTTATATCCGTGGCTATCCATTTGGGAAATAGATATATATATATATATATATGATGTTAGTAGCACTATAATTCACTATGGAGGATTACTTTCTTACAACCCAAGACTTCTGCTATAAGTCAAGTGAATTTTTAATCAAAATTATAACTTCTGATATTTCCATTTTATGTAAACAGTTTTATTATGGGGTAGAAATCAGAAACTACCTACAGTTCTTTACCTGCAGAGCCATTCTCCATGGGGTGGCATTATGTGGTCAGTTTATTAAAGCTGTGTTATTTTCTTCATTGTGCCTTTACCATGTTCCCACAAAATTGAAATACATGTAGTAAATATTCAGAAGTTATATTCCTTTGTATTGTCACCTAACCAAGGAAGTGGGGGTGCACACACTGGTTTAGGGATATGTAGAGAAAGCCTTTTATAATTGTAAACTTACCTTTAGATTTTTTTGAAGAAATACCTCCTAAGATTGCTGTCAACTACTGTGTCCTCTTTATGAACATTGCTGTATCCACTCAAGTTCTGGAACCTAAATTATATCTAATGAAAGTTTCTCTAGTGTTCCAGTATAAGTTGTTAAAGATCTTTCACTTTGCTGTATTAGAATAAATTATAAGAGTAAGTGTATGTCAGGAGGATTACCCAAACAAAAGACTAGATTATGAGATAAACTTCATTTTATTTAAGAAAAAAATATTAGTGTATGAATATCAGAAAATCTAAATCTAAATGTGCGTGTACTCCAAGATTTGGGTTGGTTGTACTTAATTTCAAGGTAACTAGCTGCTAAGTGTTTGTTAATGCTGGCAGGAACATTGAGACATTTCAGAATGACATTTCAAGAATTAAAAAATTTTCACATTAATCAGATTTATATAATATGCATATCATATGACCTTTACCTTTTCATATGAATCAAATTCTTAGTAAAATGTACATTATATGCTTAAATATTAAAATATTTAATTTTTTAAATCTTACAAATGTATAAAGAAATGCCTTATCTGCAATTGAAATACCAATCTTTATTAATATGGCTTTAAAAGTTGTTAATGATTCATTTTGTATATTGGTCTTAGTCTGTCAGTAACTAATGTTGTGGTTGGACCAGCCCTTGTGGTTCTTATTATGATCACAAGATGCCATTTAGCAGTAACTGTCAGGAAACTTTGAAAAAAAAAAGGTTTATTTTAGTGTCATCAGTGGAAGTGGAATTCTTGTAGTTTTGCGAGGAAGATCATTTCTGAGACCCGCACAGGAGGATGGGGTACTTGTGGTAAACCTTTCTGATGAGGTAAAATTAAGGGGATTCCCCGCCTGACATCCCCATGTCCCATTTCCATCCATCTTGCTGGGGAGAAGGCCCAATCTTTTGCCAAAGCAAAAGCCAGTGTCCAGAGTTTCTGTTCCATATTACAGCACAGTCCAGTCCAGCCTGTGGTTAGCTTAGCTTGTGTTTCCAGCTACAGTTTATTGCTGTTCCCCCCTCCTGGAGCCTGTGTGTGGAGTCCACATGGCAATGGGCCATATGGCTACTAGGCCACACGGCAATGGAGAGAGGACGCAGGAACACTTGGGCAGCTGCAGGTCACCAGCAAAAGAGAGAGCAAAAGAGTTTCTTTGTTCCTCTAGGGTTATATTATCTTGGGTTTGGGATGGATCAGGTGCTTTTTCAAAAGCACTGATGAACTTTCCAAGCCTTCATGGGCTTTTAATAGGTCCATACCCCCTAGCCAGACTGACAGGCCTCTTTGGTCAAGCACCTCCCCTTGTGACCCCCTCAACAATCCTGTACTGGAGTGGGGAAGGGAGGAGTGTTAAACCAGTTGGTGGAGCAATGCCGTAATCCCCTGGGATGTGAAGGTAGCTTCCTGGGTAAGCAAACAGGCTTATGCTCCCCAGTTTATTAAACTCAATGCCTAATTCCCTGTCTCCTCTTTCTAGCTAAACACCCACTCTAACAATAGGACCTGGAAATCACATAGCATACCTGGAGCCACACAGTGAGATCTGGGTGGAGGGAAGAGGGGGAGTGGAAGAAAAGGGTGGAGAGGGAAGGGGAGAAGAGAGCACAGGCACACTGGCCTGGGGTTCTATCAAGGGTGGGGGCCTAGGGTTTCATGGGCTCACTCTTTATTGGGGAATTTAAAATGTAAGAGCAGGAATTTAAAGCATGGGAAGAGAAAAAACAAGTGGCCCAAATGGCCAATTATTGAAATTAACTAAGATCTCAAACAAAGGAGTCTTAGTGAAGAGGGGAGGCCTGGTTCTTCCAGTCCTGTGGCTGACAAGGCGTTATTGGAGATAGCCTGCTTTGCAGTGGATACCCCAGCAATCAAAGCTTAAGCCATATATTTGCATTACAAAAAAAGACCATTGTCAGGGCTTACACTACATAATCATTCCATTATAAAGCTTTTCTTTGCATAGCAATTGCTTAGCATCTTGTTTTTTAATGTAACTATAATGATATATAAAATGAGAGGGTTAAAAAAGCTCTCAGAATCCCTGTTCCAGTTATCCATATTCTTAGATCTTTATGAATAGATTTTATCTTAGTAACTGTAGTAGGAAACACTCCTATAAATTATACTTATAAGGGGTCAAGTTTTAGTCAGCTTTAGTGTGAACAGACAGAAACGTACTTTTTAGATCTAACTGTTGGTAAATAATACTGAAAAGTAGTGCAGGGTGGTAAGGAAAAGATGGTGTTAAGCAAATGAAAAAAAAACTTTTGCAGCCAAAAGCTCACAGGATTCATTGAGCCATATGCTGGCCAGAAAAGGACCAAGTCCTGGGACTTGAAGTGTAAACCACTGTCAGCAGAGCTGGGTGGAAAAGGCAGATGTGTTTGCTATCCTGAAGTTGTTGGGTGCTTTTATACATTACATTTGGGGGAAGAGAGATGGAAGTTGTTCAGAAAGAATTTACATTGGTTACAGATTACAGGGTTGGGAAAAGGTAAAACGAGCAATTCTATGATAGGTGCACAATCTGTAAGGAAGAAATATTTGCTATTCCTGATTGGTTACAGGCGACAGCCCTGAAAGTTCCTGTGTATGCAGGAGGCAGTGGTGTCTAGTGGTTGGCTAATACACTCAAAGTCAAAGCTGCAACATACATTCAGGAATGTGAGTAGTCTTGTTAGCTGGCCCACAACTATGTTCACTTAAAAAGAAAAAGGTCTTTCAATGAGAAGCAACAAGTGTTCCTTTGAGATCAGTAAGAATAGTTATTCTGGAAGTACAGATTCAGACAGAAGCCCAGATAGTGTTTCAGTTAGGAGACAAAGCAATGGGTATTCGTGAGAAAGGGAAGGGGAGCAATTTCATCAGTAGAAGGCAGGTGTTTCTGCTGGTGAAGATACTATAGCATAATGATACTAATTTTAAACAAAGTTTTTAATTTGGAGTTTGGTAGTCCAGCAGTAGTAATAACTGCTCTTTTGTTTGGTCTGTAAAGAGTTCTTGAGGACACAATGTTGGCCGAACCCCTGTCCAAAGGTGGTTTTGTCCTGTCCAAAGATTCGGAAAATTTGAGGCATAAGATGTGCAAAGGCAGTTCCTCTGGCCTGGCAGCTCCAGCTCCATTTTTTAAAGTGGCTCTGTTAACATGTTTATATTTACGCCCTTTTGATCAAGATCTTTCCTTGAAAGTGTTCCTGATCAATCATTTGAAAGCAGCACTGATCAGTGATTAAAACATCGTTGGTCCTCCCTTGCCAGGTGGCTCATTTTGGATATGTCATCGCATTGTCAGTTCCTCATAGCCAGGAAGGCTCATTCCTGGTGTGTTACATTCCATGTAGAAGGGAAAGTGGTTTATTAGGAGCCTTAGGCCTCATTTGAACAAAAAGAGTGCCAGATCAGAAAAGGCTTTTACTGTCGTGTTTCTTTAAAGACAATTATCTTCTGCAGTTTCTTGAGATTTGTCTTATTGTCTCACTGGTCGTAGTGATTATCTTGAAAAGTTGAGCAACCATTACCAGAGTGGTGTCTTTGTAACATCAAACTATGCAGGATGAACATTTGTAATAGCAAAAGTTATTATAATAACAAACAAAATGCCAAGTTCAATTTGAAAAAGAGATCTGATGCAGAAGGCACTGAGGGCAGTCAGCTGAAGATATTTAAAAGAACCATGAGGCGTTCGCAAGCACTATGCAGTGCCTACTTGAGTGTTTATGTTGTTTAGAGCTATTAACTGGCTATTTTTGTCTCTTTCACTCTCCAGTTGCTGTAATTTAATTTAGAATGTCTCAGAATTTTTCTCTTGTTAATAGTATAGCAGGATATTATAAAGACAGCAAGCAGCTGAGAAGGCAAATTATCAGTTGTGGATGATTAAGACATCAGAACAAGTTCTAAAAACACAAATGAAAGCGTGCAATAGAAAGATTTATTGATAGCCCTGGCTGGCGTAGCTCAGTGGATTGAGCGCGGGCTGCGAACCAGGCATCGCAGGTTCGATTCCCAGCCAGGGCACATGCCTAGGTTGCAGGCCATGTCCCCCAGCAACCGCACATTGATGTTTCTCTCTCTCTCTCTCCCTCTCCCTTCCCTCTCTAAAAATAAATAAATAAAATCTTTAAAAAAAAAGATTTATTGATAAATTATCCTTTCAAGCACAGTTGCATACATAGATGAAAATGTTTAGGCATGCATTTCACACAAAATAAAAGATAATTAAGTGAATAATATATTTAATGAAAACATTTAGGATCTTTCTAGTATTTGGAATATAAAAATCTCAGTGTGGGTTTTCTGTTAGCATATACTATAAGATTGTGAGTCAGAATTTATTTACTGAAATTAAAAACATTATAAATTAAAAAAATCATAGAAAGTGGAAAAAGTAAGAAAGGTAAGCCTAACATTCAAGGCACTGAATTATGAAGATATCTACTTGAGATTTTCATCTTCAACTACTTGAAATACACATATACTTTCTTCCTCTGCATAAAAGTTTTTTTGAAGGTTGCTGTAACAATGAATCTTTATAGGCATTTCAAATTTTAAGTTTATTAGAACAAGATTTATTATTTTATGTCCTTAGTAATATATAAGACCCCTCAACTTTTGGTTGAAGAAAAGTAAAAAGAAAGTTTTTTGCAGAATCAAAGACTTCATCTTGAATCTTAAGAATAACTAAATTCTCTAACAATACTTTTAATATGCATCATCAAAGTGACTAACTCGAAAGCTTCAGGGGGCCCAGAGTAAAATGACCAGTCAGAAGTGGTTTGTGTTAAATGATAGCACTTACTGACTACTGTTCAGAAAGCATTTTAAAAACAAAGTTGTAGTCACTGTTTTCCACAAAATCCTGCCAGAATGTTTTTTTCTTTCCTTCCTTTTACAAAATATTTTAAATCTTTGCTATCAGTGATTTTGAGGATAGTGTGGATTTCCTAGTACCATTTTTTCCCATTTTCTGTTAATGTTTTATAATACCGCTTTGCAGCATGTTGAATACAAATTCTTGATACTATGGGTAAAAGCATTGTTGGCAAAATTGAAAGGGGTTTTTTTAATGTTGAAGTTGAATTTTAGAATACTTTTAAAATGTTGAAGTTGAATTCTAGAACCCTGAGTATATTACAGTTCCTTCAGGAGGCCCATTTATTGCCAAAACTACTATTACAGAGGAAGTAATTTCCAAAAAAAAAAAATTGATACCACTGTAAAAAGCAATCTATTTCCTAAAAATGATTTGAAAATCTGAGACCTAAGGAACAATGAGTATGGTTCTGGGAAAAGGGAATTCCTAAATTTTTTGTCAGATCTTACATAAAATTCACATTTAATGGGAATTTTTTCCCCAACATTTAAAACATTCTCTTATTTTAGTATTACTTTAATAGAAAGTTAGAGTATTGAATTAGAGCATAACTCAATCAAATGCCAAAAATCCTTTGGCTCTAGTATTTTTCTATGTCATTTTTTACAGCACCCACTTGACTACTTAATGACCATATTTTCAGTAGAGCCCTTCTTTCTGAATTAAAAAAATAAAGCAAGGTCTGTATCTATATTTTATAACACTTCGGACCTTTTTATATTTGCACTCATTTATCAAGACTGACCATGTAGGCTACCTACAACCTTTAAGCTGCATCAGGTAATTCATGGTGTTTGGTTGTAGTAATGAAGCCATCACATCTTAGGTTGATAAAATCCTAAGTTTCATTCACATATTGAGAATAAAAGAGACTAGCAAAGGCAGTGATGAGTACAGGCAAAGGGATCCTGGATAATGCTATACAAGGGGTCACCCCAAAACTGGAATTTATTTATTAAAAAATGTGTACTTATTCTTACCTGTTGCAATTTCAGTCACCTTCAAAGTACTTCCCATTTGATGCAATATATCTGTCGAGACTTGTTTCCCCACTCTTCAAAACAGTTTTTGAACTCGTCAATTTTGATGCTTTTAGTGCTTCTGCCATCTTGTTTATTTGTTTCAACTCTTCCAGGTGGCAAAACATTTCCCTTTGAGGACTTTTTTCATCCAGGGAAACAAAAAGTCACTCGGGGCGAGATCCAGTGAATATGGAGGGTGGGGCGTGGGGTCATGGCATTTTTGGTCAAAAACTGCTGAACACTCAGTGCAGGGTAGGCAGCTGTGCTGCAAATCACCCATCATGAAATGGGCATGTTGAAAGAGTCTTCCAAAAAAAATTCACTGAAGCCAAATGCAGCCTCTCACAACAACGCCAGCTGTTATGCAGATACTGATGGGTTCCTAGAACACTCACCTAGCAGGGGAAGCCTGTACTACAAGGGACCCTCTCTCCAGAAGACAATTCCGGGTTTTTCTGGGTCCCTTTTGTATGTGAGGGTGAATCCTGAAGGTATATCAATTTAGAATTCCCTGTTAAATAAGTATTTGGACAAAAACATTTAAATACTCCATTCTGCTGCAGCTCTGAGGATATGAGCCTCAATTGTGGTGTTTTCAGGGAACCTAGTTTGGTATTGCCCCAAATCTGATATGAAGGACCCACAGGAAAGCCTCTGGAGCCTGGGCCTAGTGTGAGAATTGAAGTCTCACTCTCCAGAGCACAATTTTTCAACAGATGTGATATTACCTCTAAAGGCTGAATATTGGTGTTGGAGGATAAAAAAATTTGTTTTCATGTATAAAACAAATGCATAAAGTTCATAAACATAAACAATGTTTTATAGTACATATACAATGTATTAAAATTTCATGGTGGACAAGATTAGAGGAAAATATCTAAAAATCTTGGGTTGGGCAGTGGAGCATTAAGAGAAGGGGGATAATGTAAAGGAAGTTGAGGAACTGCGCTCTAGAGTATACTCACAGGGACGTGGGCCAACATAGCACTACCTCAAGAATGACCTCAATAAAGAGAGGGTGGATGTGTCGGTGTCAGAACAGCTGGGAGTATAAGACCTTTAAGAAAACGTTCGAAATAGTGTATCTGAACTAGAAAAATTAGTTGACATATCGTTTTAAAAAGTCATGTAGTCCTGGACAGTGTGGCTCAGTTGGTTGGATTGTTGTCTCTGTAACTAAAAGCTTGCAGGTTTGATTCGCAGGTAGGACACATACTCAGGTTGTGGGTCTGATCCCCGTTTTGGATGCATGTGGGAGGCAACCAGTTCATGTTTTTCTCTCACATTGATGTTTCTCTCCCTTCTTCCCTTGCTCTCTTTCTTAAAGCAGTGGGGAAAAAATGTCCTTGGGTAAGGATTTTCTTTCTAGAACTGAAAGATTTTCCTTAAAATTATTATAACTATAACCCTAATTGTTATAACTATAACAATTGGGGTTTTTTTAATGTAGCTATATCCCCAAGTACCATTTTGTTGGCATGGTTTTACATTTCACAATAAATGTATAAGAGTCTCTTAAAAAACTTAACATGGGGTATAATAACATGCAGATATTAACAATTTTTCTTCTTGGCCATAAGGAAATAAGAAGGAAGTACCTTTTGATTTTAAAACCATGTCATATTACTGTATATTAAAGTCAAAATAAATAAAATTTCCACAGAGAAAAAGGAAAGAAACAGTTAATGCTAAATAAAGGTTTATATACCTATGCTCAGAAATTTATCCAGAACACAAAGTATTCATTTTTTGACTGAAAAATGTGGCAGTTTTATTACTTATTATGTACACATTTATATTATCCCTTCACCTTCTTTCATAACACCCCCTCTGCTCCATGTATCCATACCTCTGTTTCTGTTTTGTTCACCAGCTTACTGTGTTCATTAGATTCCACATTTATTTTAATTAGCCTTCCTAATGAGTGTGAAGTGGTATAACATTGTGGTTTCGATTTGCATTTTACTAATGATTAATGAGGTTTACTATATCTTAATGTGTAATTTATTGGCTATTTGTGTATCTTTGGAAAATATTTAAGTCTTGCCCATTTTAAATCAGGTGGTTTGTTTTTTATTGTTGTTATAGGAGTTCTTTTTATAATCTGGATTTTTAAATTATATATTCTTAGATATATAATTTGCAAATATCTTTTTCCATTCTGTGTATTACCATTTTACTTTGCTGATCATGTCCTAGTGTTGTACAAGTTTTTAATTTTGATGTATTCCCATTTATTTTTATTTATGATATTGTTTGAAGAATTCATTGTCAAAACCAATGTCATAAAGCTTTCTTCCCTGTGTTATCTTCTAAGTATTGTACAGTTTTAGCTCTTACATTTAGATCTTTGGTTTATTTTGACTTAACTTTTGTGTAAGGTAAGGGAGTCAAACTTATTTTCACTGGGGGCCACATCAGCCTCGTGGTTGCCTTCAAAGGGCTGAATGTAATTTCAATTCCTTAACAGTTAAGGAGTAGTTACATTTATACAGTCCTAAAATTATTTCAGCCCTTTGAAGGCAACTGTGAGGCTGATGTGGCCCCCGGTGAAAATGAGTTTGACATCCCTGGCATAAGGTAAGAGCCCAACTTTTTTTTTCCATGTAGGTTTCTAGTGTTTCTAGTACCATTTGTGGAACACAGTGTTCTTTCCCCATTGAATGATATCGGGGCAACCTGTTCAAAAATCATTTGACCATGTGTGTGAGAGTTTATTTCTGAGCTCTCTATTTTTTCTATTGGTCTATATGTTTGTCTTTATGCCAATACCATATAGTTTTAAATATTGTAGCTTTTGCAATAAGTTTTGAAATAAGAAAGTGTGAGACCTCCTACTTTGTTGTACGTTTTCAAAATTGTTTTGTTGCTGTCTCTTGAGATTCTATATGAGTTTTAGGATAGATTTTTCTATTTGTGCAAAAAATGTCATTGGGATTTCAATAGGGAATGCATTAAATTCTTGTAGTACACTTTGGGTAGGGATAATATCCCTCTTGTGCGAATTATCTCAGTTTATCCATACAACTATGAGGTAGGTACTATTTTTTTCTCATTTTAAGTGTGTTGAAACTGAAGTTTAGCAAGATACAATAAATTCCCAAATCCCACATGTCAAAAGAATGGATGCTAGAATTTGAACTTAGGCAGTCTGATTCCAATGCCAGAGTTCAAAACCACTTCACCATGCTGCCTTTGACAGCTTTAGCAGCACACATATAAAGCAGCAATAAAATAGATAAGCTTTCTGCAGTGATCCATGGTTATATTTCCCAGGTAGCAAGATGACAAAATCATTTTAGTTCCCAGTGGAAATTACTCAAGTATAATTTTAGTTGGATTTCTACATCTTGTTCTCCAAACAAAAGAATTTAAGTGTGCAACAATTTAATAAGATGTAGAAAGTAAGCCTTTGTGGAAGGAGCAATATAAGGATAGCGAGAGAAAGTTGAAAGTAAATGAAATTTTAAAAAGCTTGTGTTAGAAAACTTTGCGAGTACTCTGCCGGAAGTATTATTTGAATTAGACACTTTCAAATCTAGACAGATATATGATTGCTTGAGGAGCTGAAACTTATTTTCCAAAGTCACCATAATACTTGCTACATGAAGGAGGCTTCCTAGGGTAAGAGAAGAGGATCATAAGTTTAGTTAAAACCTTGTTATAGCTGAGGAAGCTCAGTCCAAAGAGGTTAACTTTTCTGCATCACAGATCCCATCAAGACCAAAGCCAGGCTAGAGCTCCACTCTTCTGACTCTGATGGGTGCTCTTGATACTAACACGTGCTAAGCTACCTTATTTTTGAGGAAATGGGCCTATGCTGTAAACAAACCACAAACTTTACTTATTTAATCTTCTAACAAATCTTTTTTTGAGAGCCTAGAATGAACAAGGCACTATGCTAAACACTTAGTAAACGAAAATGTTCAGATCCTCAAGGAATTTTTAGTTGAGAGGGGAGTAGGATATACCTTTAGAAAGTATTACAAAACTAACTTGCAAATATCAAGGGAAAAAACAGAACATTAAATAGATGCTCATCTCTAAAAAGACATTACTTCCGATGAATTTTCAGTAGCAGAAATAAGTGGTAGGTAGAACTGAAGCAGTATCAGTTATAATATTAGCAAACATATTTAATAAATTTGAATCAAGTAAATAACCTAGAAAATGTTATCCTAGAACCAATGTTGCAAAACTATTTTGCATGATGGTGTATGACCTAAAGAATTACACCAAGTGCAGCCGTATGTAACTATTATTTGCATCTGTCTGTTCAGAACTCTTATGCAGAACTCACTGTATTTTCTCCACAAAACAGCCTCTCTTCCTAATGTACTCAGTCATGATAATTACACCATAGTTCTCTTTGTCATCAGAGCTAAGTTTCCCTGCCCCTGAGTAAAAACCTTTGATTCCTGTTTTTACTTCTTGTACTCTTTCCATCCTTCCTCCTCACTGTTTGATCAATCTCTTCTTTTGCTCTCCCTTGTAATTTCATGTCTGTACTATTGTAATAATTTAATTACTCTTCCTACTTTTTCTCATTAGTCCTGTACATCACTGTCAGTTTGTTATTCCCATAACACAGTTTTAGTCATGTCACTCTTCTGCTCAAAACTTTCCAACTCTGCCCTGGCTGGCATAGCTCAGTGGATTGAGTGCGGGCTGCGAACCAGGCATCGCAGGTTCGATTCCCAGTCAGGGCACATGCCTGGGTTTCAGGCCATGTCCCCCAGCAACCGCATATTGATGTTTCTCTCTCTCTGCCTCCCTCCCCTCTCTAAAAATAAATAAATAAAATCTTAAAAAAAAAAAAAAAAAAACTTTCCAACTCTCCCCAACACCCCAGACTGCAACCAAAGGCAGAGCCAGATTTTATCTTCAAAAGAAAGGGAGTCGGGTAGGGCCTGCCTTGTTGATTGAACAATAGGAAGAAAGTATTTTTAAAGACACCATCATTTGATGACCTTTTCCACCTGTCTCCTTGTATTGCTTTCATACTGCTTTAACTAGCATCCTTTTGTTATATATTAATAACATATCAATATATTTTAAGCTGTTGAATAGTATCACTTTCCAGGAGAATTATGCTCGAGAAGGATAACTCCATCTGCTCCCCTTTGTAAAATAGGATTCTGTCTGTCATTCCAAGACCTCCAAAACATGTCCCTAGACATGTGCCTTATCTGGATTTATCACCCACTACTTATCAATAATAATTTTTCAATACAGCTAAAGTAGTTTATTCACCATTTTCTGAAAGTATCTTGCTGCTACTGACGGATTGTATGGGAAGGCTGAGAAAAGGGAACCAGTCATGTGTGTCTATTAGGTTTTGGTTTGAGCAACTAAGTGAATGGTTGAACTGTTTACTTATATGGGGAAGGAGGGAGTTAGAAGAATTCCATTTTGGACACGTTAAATTTGAGATGCCTATTAGATATCCAAGTAGAGAGGTCACATAAGTAGTCATTTGAAATAATGGATACAGTTAAGGTAATATAAAGAAGTGTTGTAAGAAAAGGGAAGCAAGCAAAGGATCAGGACCTGAGACAATCTAACATTTAGAGATTCAGTTGAGGGAGAGGAGTCGGTAAGAAAAGACAAAGAGCTGTCAGTGAAGTGAGAGTAGGGCTTCATGAAAGCAAGAGAAAAATGTGCTTTAAGTAGGAGAAAGTGATCAACTGTATTGAATGTATTTACTGAAAAATCAAGTGACAGGAGTACCATGAACTGACTTGTAATTGGCCACAGTAAACTGATGGATAAGTTCAAAGGGCAAACTTCCAGACTATATCAGGTTGAAGAGGTTATGAGGCTGGTAAAGAAGTGGAGGCAGTAAATGTAGACTATCTTTGTTTTGAGGAGTTTTGCCATGGAAGAGAGGAAGATAAGGTGAAAACTTCATGTGGGTGTGAAAAGAGGATTCTTGGTTTTTAGTGGGAGACCTTAAACCACGTTTATATGCTGATGGCTTGAGCCATTGTGAAAAAGGCTGATGATATGGGGGAGAGAATTATAAAAGGAGTGAAATTTTTAATTTGATTCAGAGCACAAAAGAGAAATTACTCTTTAATAGATCATGGACACTTCTAAATTGTAACTAGAGGGAAGATGGTAAAATAGAGTAAGTGCCGGTAGGTTTATAGATTTCGTAGTGAAAACATGAGAACTTTTTCCCTCTGACTAACTCTACTTTCTCACTAAAGTTTAAAGTTAAATTACCATCTAAGATTGGTAATTTGATGATGTGCCCATGTCTGGTTTGATTATTCTTTCCTGAAAAATGAAGCCGAGGCTTCTGCTTTGGGCCACTCCCTATGGAGTAGCTTGGACCAGATTTGGCATTCCTCTATAAGCAACTGGAGAACTAGTTGGACAAAAACACCTAAATTCAGATACTGGATAACAGTCACAACTGTGATCCCTAAGAGGAGGGAAACAAAGGGAGTGAGCTATCTAAGCTAAAGCACAATGAGAAAAACAAAAACAAAAACCTGAGCCCCACCAACCTTGGGGGTACTACCAGGCAGTACAATCTGTGTATTGGAGTCCCAGAATAAAAAGAAGAGTTTAAAATTTTGAAGAGTGAGTGAAATTTTTCTAAATTCTAAACAACCCACAAGTTCAAGATCAGGAGCCATAATAGAGGGAACACAATAAAACCACAGCAAGATGTATTAAAATCTGTTAACTTGGAATTATATAAAATATCCTCAAAAATAAAAATATCCTTCAAAGTAAAGTCTTTACATAAAATATCATCCAAAATAAACTTTTCAGGAAATCAAAAGCTGAGAAAACATCATTAGCTCACTTGTACTACAAGGAATAATAAAGGAAGTTCTTCAGACAGAAAATTATTACCAAATGGAAACCCGATTCTACAGCAAAGGAATAAAGAGACCAGGATGATAAATATGAGAGCAGATATTTCTTCTTGATTTTCTTAAAATTGTGTTTTCCTCTTTCAGTGCTGCTCTCCTCCCTACCTCCCTTATTGTACTTCTTCCCCCACTCCAGTGGCCATGGCCACTCTTTTTTTTTCTTTCAGTTTTATTTTGTATTAGTAGCAGGTGTATAGTTCAGTGGTTGGTCAATCATATAGTTTACATATGATTTACATGTGATCCCCTCAATATTTTCAGTACTCCATCTGGTACCATACATAGTTTCACATTATTATTGACTAAATTCCCTTTGCTTTTCTTACATCCCCATGACTATGTTGTAACTACCAATTTTTACTTCCTAATCCTGTCACCTCATTCACCCAGTCCTCCAGCTGCCCTCCCCTCTGGCCACCACCAGTTTCCTCTGTGTCTATGAGTCTGTTCCAGTTTTGTTTGTTTATTTTGTTCTTTAGATTCTACATATAAGTGAAATCATATGGCATTTGTCCTTCCCTGACTGACTTATTTCACTGAGCATAATATCCTCTAACTACATCCATGCTATCACAAATGGTAAGATTTCATTTTTTTTATGGCCGAGTAATATTCCATTGTGTAAATGTACCAGGGCTTTTTTAATGTACTCATCTATTGATGAGCACTTGGATCACTTCCATGTCTTGGCTATTGTAAATAATGCTGTAATGCACATGGGGATACATGTATTTTTCAAATTTGTGTATCAGGTTTCTTTGAACGAACCCCAGAAGTGGAATCACTGGATCATAAGGCAGTTCCATTTTTAATTTTTAAAATAATATTAGCTTTTTAAAAAACATTTTATTTATTTATTTTTAGAGATAGAGGAAGGGAGAAAGGAAGAGAGGGAGAGAAACATCAATGTGAGAGAAAAACAGGATTGGTTGCCTCTCATCTGAGCCCCAAATGGGGACCAAACCTGCAACCCAGGCATGTGCCTTGACTGGGAATCAAACTGGTGGCCCTTCACTCTGCATAAAAAAGCCCTACCAACTGAGCCATACTAATCAGGGCCATTTTTAATGTTTTGAGGAAGCTCCATATTATTTTCTATAGTGGCTGCCCCAATCTGCATTCCCACCAACAGTGCGTTTATGAGGGTTCCCTTTTCTCCACATCTTGGCCAACATTTGTCATTCTTAGATTTATTGATGATAGCCATTCTGACAGGTGTGAGGTGATATGTCATTGTAGTTTTGATTTACATTTCTCTGACAGTTAGTGATATTGAGCAACTTTTCCTAAGTCTATTTGCCATCTGTATGTTTTCCTTGGAGGAGCGTCTATTCAGGTCTTCTGCCCACTTTATAACAGGGTTGTTGTTTTTGGGGGGGCGTTTGGAGTTAATTGTCTGAGTTCTTATAATTTTGGATATTAACTCCTTATCAGATGTATCAGTGGTGAATGTCTTCTCCCATTCAGTAGGCTATCTCTTCATTTTGTTAACGGTTTCCTTTGCTGTGCAAAAGCTTTTAGTTTTTCCCCTTCTTTTTATTTTTTCTTTTGTTTCTCTTGCCTGCGAAGATATATCAGGAAAAAAAATGTTGCTAAGAGAAATGTCCAAGATTTTACTGCCGTTGTTTTCTTATAGAATTTTTATGGTTTTGAGTCTTACATTTAAGTCTTTAATCCATTTTGAATTTATATGGTGCAAGAAGTTGATACAGTTTTATTTTTTTGCAAGTATCTGTCCAAATTTCCCAGCACCATTGATGAAATAGACCATCCTACTTTCTTTGTCAAATCTTAATTGACCATATAGACATGAATTTATTTCTGAACTCTCTATTCTGTTCATATTCTGTTCACTTGATTTACATATCTGTTTCTTTATCCCAGCACCATGCTATTTTGATTACTATGGCCTAGTAATATAGTTTGGTATCAGGTAGCATGATACTTCCAACTTCGTTCTCCTTTCTCAATATTGCTGGTTATATCTGAGTTTTGTGGTTTCATATAAATTTTTGGATTATTTGTTCTAGTTCTGTGAAATGTGCCACTGGTATTTTAATAAATATTGTATTAAATCTATAGATTGCTTTGGGTAGTATGGACTTTTTAATGATGTTAATTCTTCTTATCGTGAACATACTATATATTCCTACTTATTTGTATCTTCTTTAATTTCTTTCTTTAGTGACTTAGTTTTGGGGGTACAGGTCTTTTACTTCTTGGTTAAATTTATTCCTAGGTATTTTATATTTTTGGTGCATTTAAAAATGGGAGTTTGGTTTTTAGTTTCCCTTTCTGATAGTTAATTATTGGTGTATAAAAATGCAACTGATTTCTGGATATTTATCTTGTATCCTCCTACTTTCCTAAATTCATTTATCAGTTCTAGCAGTTTTTGGTGAAGTTTTTAGGTTTGTTTATATACAGTATCATTACATATGTAAATAATGAGAGTTTTACTTTTTCCTTTCCAATTTGGATGCTTTTCATTTCTTATTCTTGTCTGATGGCTATGGCTGGGACTTCCAGTACTTTGTTGAATTAAGAGTGGTGAAAGTGGATATCCCTGTTTTCTTCCTGATCTTATGGGAAACACTTTTAGTTTCTCTCCATTGAGTATAATGTTAACTATGGGTTTGTTATACATGCCACGGCCATTCTTGGCATCCCCTATGAGTGATAGCATCTCATCATTGCAGACCATAAAGATAATGAGCTTCAAGACTGTCATAACACAGGATGCTGGAATGCAAGATCAACAGTTGTCTTCAACAGTTAAGGGAACAATCAGTATGAAAAGTTGGAAAATGATCCAAAGGCCTGCCCCACAATTGCCAAATCTGGGCATATTGTAGGTGAAGTACTTAAGAATGAATGAAAGAGAAATTTATTGTTAAAGCTACAATTGGACCTATCTTATATGTTGTGGGTTATCATTGTCAATTTCAAAAAAGTAAGCTGAATCCAGGAACAATAGTTGCTTTGGATACGATTACAATAATATTTGCTAAGATCCACTAGTTTACAGCATATCTAATGAAGACATCAGATCTAATGAAGGGAATAACTTTTTCTAAGATTGGGTTATCAAAACAGATCAGAGAATTAAGAGAGGAACTAGAACTACCTCTTACAAACCTACAATTATTCCAGTGTAGGAATAATAACCTCTAAAAGGCTGTGGACCACCTGTTATAGGAAAACCACTAATAACAAGAGCTATTATTAGTCAGCTGGACTGATATCTCTTAAACATTTTATCACGTTCTATTGTAGACAAGTGCATTGGTGAGAGCACTTACTTGATTAGAGAAATGTTTAATTATAAAGGGATCATTAGCCATGCATTGCTTTTATGGATAGATGCCATTGATAATGTTGGTTTTCTGAAAGTACTTCAGCTGATAGATTCAGAGAACTTTTTTGAAACTTTTATTTTATTGTTTATGCCATAGTTGTCCCATATTTGCCCCCTTGTCCCCACCTACCCAGTCTCCCCCCCCATCCTTCAGGCAATTCCCACACCATTGTCCATGTCCATGAGTCATGCATATATGTTCTTTGGCTACTCTATTCCCTATGTGGTACTTTACATCTCCATGACTATTTTATAACTACCAATTTGTACTTCTTAATTTCTTCACATTTTTAGTCCATCCCCCAATGCTCCTCCCATCTAGCAATCATCAAAACAGTCTCTACATCTATGATGCTGTTTCTGTTCTGTTTCTTTTTTTTTTTTAAAGATTTTTATTTATTTATTTATTTAGTTTTAGAGAGGGAAGGGAGGGAGAAAGAGAGAGAGAAACAGCAATGTGTGGTTGCTGGGGGACATGACCTGCAACCTAAGCATGTGCCCTGACTGGGAATCGAACCTGCGATGCCTGGTTCGCAGCCCGCGCTCAATCCACTGAGCTACACCAGCCAGGCTCTGTTCTGTTTCTTTATTTTATTTTTTACAATAAATTGTTGATAGATATGTATTTACTGCCATTTTATTGTTTATATTTGTGTTCTTCCCCTCCTCCTCCTTCTTCTTAAAGGAGACCCTTTAACATTTCATATAATACTGGTTTGGTGGTGGCGAATTCCTGTAGCTTTTTCTTGTCTGAAAATCTCTTTATTTGTCTTTTGATTCTAAATTACAGCTTCACTGAGTAGAGTAATCTTGACTGTAGGCCCCTGCTTTCAGGACTTTGAATATTTCTTGCAAATCCCTTCTAGCATGCAAAGTTTCTTTTGAGAAATCAGCTGACAGTCTTAAGGAGCTCCCTGTAGGCAATTAACTGCTTTTCTCTTGCTGCTTTTAAGATTCTGTTTTTGTCTTTAACCTTTGACATTTTAATTATGATGGGTCTTGGAGTGGGCATCTTTGGAGGCATCTTGTTTGGGACTGAGCTTCGTGAATTTGTATGTCTATGTTCTTCACTAAGGGAAGTTTACTTTCATTATTTTTTCAACTAGTTTTCCAATTTCTTGCTCTCTCTCTTCTCCTTCCAGCACCCATATGATGCAAATGTTGGTACTCTTGGAGTTGTCCCAGAGGCTCCTTACACTATCCTCATTTTTTTTTATTCTTGCTGTTCTGATTTGTTGTTTTTTGCTTCCTTATAGTACAAATCACTGATTTGACTCTCAGCTTAATGCACTCTACTGTTTATTCCCTGTAAATTGTTCTTTATTTCAGTTAGTGTATCCTTCATTTCTGATTGGATTTTTTATGCTGTTGAGGTCCTCACCAAATTCCTTGAGCATGTTTTAAACTCTGCATCTATTTGATTCCTTTGTTTAGTTCTTTTTCTGAAGTTTTGTTCAGTTCTCTTATTTGATCCATATTTCTTTGTCTCCTCACTTTGACAGCCTCCCGGTGTTTGTTTCTATAGATTAGATAGAGCTGCAATGTGTCCCAGGCTTAGTAGAGTGGATGTAATAGGTGTCCTGTAAAGTCCAGTGGCACAGCTTCCCCTATTACCCAAGCTGGGTGCTCAAGGTATGCCTACCATGGAGGGTGTGTACAGCCACCTGTTGTAGTTGAGCCTTGATTACTGTTGGCATGTCCAAGGTCAGCCACTGACTTAGTTCTGTTTGTGGTCACACAGCATAAGCCACAGTGATCTGCAAATGGCTGCTACTTGTGCTGGACTTGGAGGTGCCCAGGCAAGGGCAGGCTGTGAACTAAGATCAGCTGCTACTAGTACTGGGCCTGGGCAACTTAGTAAGAGGTATGGTGCTTGGTGAAGCCAGATGCTTGGTTTTTTTTTAAGAGAATTTGGGAAAATCTGAAGCACAGGCCAAGACAAGCCATTTGTATGGAAAAGGCACTGGAAACAGCTTGGATCAGCCCAAAAGTTGTGTGGGCAGGGCCTCAGTGAGTCACCAGGGCAGGGCAAACAAGGTGTATGAATTCTCAGATACGGTACCTGCCTGCTGACTCTGTGGCTCTGTGGATATTGGACTCAGTAAAGGAATAATGGCCTCTGCTAGCAGCTCTATCTGGGAGAAAGCTGCCCACCCAGCTCTTGCCCTGATGCCATGGACATCAGTTCCTCCCCATATGCCTCTGATGCCTTTCATCTGCTGCCTTGGTGGGGGAGCTCAGAGGGAGTGAGTCCAAGTATGTTTGAATGTGGGCACTTTAAGAGGAACTGACTAGACTCCAGCAGTTTTTGTCTTCCACAGCATCAATCTCAGCTGGATTTTACAGCAAGAAGTTATGGGGACTTATCTTCCTGGCATTGGAACCCTGGGCTATGGAGCCTAGTGTGGGGTTAGCACCCCCTGCTCCTGAGATATCCCTCCTGATTGTTATCTGCCACACATGGGTATGTGGCATTCTGTGTCTCTGTCCCTCCTACCAGTCTTGATGTGGTTTCTTCTTCAATTCCATAGTTGATTTCTTCTTTTATTCCATGGTTGTAGGACGTCCACTCAGCTCAGTTTCTGATGGTTCTGAATGATGGTTGTGCTATAGTTTACTTGTAACTTTGATGTTGCCGTGTGAGTAGGTGAGCTGTGTTTACCTATGCTGCCATCTTGACCAGAAATCCAGAGGACTTTAATGGAATTACTAAATTAAATGGATGATATAATACTGTGCATGAAGTTAAACTTATAGCTACAAATGAGTACAGTGAATTCTGTTTTGCTATCTCCAGGTAAATATAAAAATATATGTAGATTTATTTATGTGCAAGATTAGGTATATAGAAAATCCATGGAGATACCACTATAAAGTATGATAAAAATAGATTATTAGAAGCAATTATGATGTTTCCGGACAGCTTTAATGGAGCAGACCTGAGAAATGTTTGCACTGTAGAAGGCATACAAGTATTTACAACTCATGCAGATTTGAGTTTGTAGTGTGGAAAGACTTCATGAGCAATCAGAACTGATTGATTTTAAGAAGCTAGAGTCTAAATTAGACTACACATTTTTGATGACTACAGGGCATAGACTTAATGTAAAAATCAGTTAAAGAAATTGTACAGAATAGCAATAATCCCATTAAAAGCATATGAATAAAGATTATTGTTTAAAACAAAATAATAAAAATGTATTGTGATTTATACTAGATGTGGGGTAGAATATATAACATAAAAAACAAAAAAGACAAGAGGGAGAATCGAAGTATACTGTTGAAGAGGTTTTAAAATGCATGTGAAGAGATACAGGGTTGGCCCAAAAGTTTATTCGTGTTTTTTTTTCCCCATATGATGGTTCTAGTAGCATTTAGTTGTGTTTTGCTTCATTTGAAACAATTTTGTTAGATTGTATTGTGGCAGCTGTCATATCAACATGTATTTAAAAAAGAACTTATCAAAATTAGTGTATTTTTGTGTAGCCATTTAAATTTCAAAGATGGAAGAAAATAAGCAACATTTTTGGCATTTTATGCTTTATTATTTCAAGAAAGGTAAAAATGCAACCGCAACACACACAAAAAAGGTTTGTGCAGTATATGGGGAAGGTGCTGTGACTGATCGAACATGTCAAAAGTGATTTGCAAAGTTTCATGCTGGAGATTTCTCATTGAATGTTGCTCCATGGTCAGGTAGACCAGTTGAAGTTGATAGCGATGAAATTGAGGCAATAATTGAGAACAATCAACATTATACTGTGCAAGAAGAGATAGCCAACATACTCATAATATCCAGATCACGTACTGAAAATCATTTGTAACAGCTTGGTTATGTTAATTGTTTTGCTGTTTGGGTTCCACGTAAGTGAAAAAAACCTTCTTGACCATATTTCCATGTGTGATATTCTACTTAAATGTAAGAAAACCTTCTGTTTTTAAAAACATAATGTGATGGCCAACAAAAAGTGGATACTTTACAATAATGTGGTTGGTACAGTAGAGATCGTGGGGCAAGGGAAATGAACCACCACCAACCACACCAATCGCTGGTCTTCATCCAAAGAAGGTGATGTGTATGTGGTAGGATTGAAAGGGAGTCCTCTATTATGAGTTCCTTCTGGAAAATCAAATGATTAATTCTAACAAGTACTTCTCCCAATGAGACCAACTGAAAGTAACACTCGATGAAAAGCATCTGGAATTAGTTGACAGAAAACACATAATCTTCTATCAGGATAACACAAGACCACGTTTCTTTGATGACCAGGCAAAAGCTCTTACAGCTTGGCTGGGACATTCTGATTCATCCATCGTAATCACTAGACATTATACCTTCAGATTTCCATTTATTTTGGTCTTTACAAAATTGTCCTAATGGAAAATAATTTCAACTCCCTGGAAGACTACAAAAGGTACCTGCAACTATTTGCTCAAAAGATAAAAAGTTTTGGGAAGACTGAATTATGAAGTTACCTGAAAGATGGCAGAAGGCAGTGGAACAAAACAGTGACTACGTTATTCAATAAAGTTATTGGTGAAAATGAAAATTTGTCTTTTATTTTTACTTAAAAACCGAATGAAATGCAAAACAAGCAATCATTTGGTGTTTCCATTTAACAGAAAACTCATTTACCATTGTTGCCCTAAACCAATTCAAAACCACTTTCTGAATCATTGTCAGGGGCTTTATCATTCAAGCCCACCCAAGAAAACAGAAACCAAGATGGAATACAGTGTCACATTAATTATATCAGCATATTCCAAGCAAAGGCAGAATATCCTGGAGAGAGATTTCATAATCAAAAGAGATGAATTAAACTCGTTTTATGCCCTCAATGGAAACTGAAAAAATGTCTGACCAGTTACTGAGTTTTATAACAAAACTCAAGGAATTAAAAGTGTATCTGCTGCTACAAGAGTGTTGGTTATTTTTAAATTGGTGGTACAGATGTACTGGCATACTGGAATGAGCCTAATAGTCATGGGCATCAATCTGGATATTATACACATGGAATGCAGAACACTCCATAACCCATTTAAATTTAGCTTAAGAGAATTTGTACCAAAATGACTGGATGAACAGGTAATTCTTAGATGCCTATTCATCTCTAGTAACATCTTCAAATATAGAAACTATGAAAAATAGCAGTCAACAAAGAAAATACTGAGATTCCTATTATCAGCATAAAGTATTGTCAAGTGCTTGCAAGTACATTCAGATGTTCACAGCAGAGAACCTCCAAGGACAATTACCAAAACTAAATAAATAAATAGTAAAATAAACATATTAAGCTTTTATTAACTTAGTATAATTCCTATGATGGTTAGTATATTTCAGTCACAACTGATGCTCCTTTTTTTAAGTTTTTATAATCAATATATGGAAGGCATGCAATAATGAGTTCTTCTTTTGTACATCCTTTAAGACAACACTTTTCTGAGTATCCTCTGCGTATTCTTTGGAGATGATTCCCCCTAATCGATTTCCTTAAGGTTTTAATTTTGTTTGTATTTTTCTTCTGATATTCTATAATCTCATGAACATATGAATCAATATCTTGTGATGAGGCAAATTTTGTTGTCTTACTAGGTAGCAAGTTGGCCTTTTTATTTTGATACTCAGGAGGTGACTGCATCTCCACATTGTTTATTAATTCTTCGTGAGAGGCAGAAGTAGAGGCTGTTGAGAGATGAGAAAAAATTCTACTGTATTAAAATCTTCCTTTAGTTGAAAATTTAACCATAATACTGGAATACTAAAGTCAGTTAATTCCTAACTAAAATGCTTGTAGGCAGTGTTTTCCTATAAAAAGACAAACCTTTGCAAATTTTTATGCAAAAAGCATTTTTTGAGATATTATTCACATTCCATAAAGTTCAGCATTTTAAAGTATAAAATTCAGTGATTTTTAAAGTATATTCACAAGATTGTGCAACCAACACTACTATGTAATTCCAGAACATTTCTATCACCCCCAAAAGAAACTCCGTATCTATCAGTGTTCTCTCCCTTTTTCCTCAGCCTTCAGTTCCTGAAAACCACTAATCTACTTTCTATTTTTATGGATTCTCCTATTATGAAAATGAAATATCTATGGCCTTTTGTGTCAAGATTTCTTTCACTGAGCATAATATTTTGAAAGTCTGTCTACATTGTAGCATGTATACATACTGCATAATTTAGTTATGTTTATTATCTACTCTGTTCTGCAAGCTTCATGAGGACAGGAGCCTTTGTTGTCTCCTGAGTGGAACCATTCACTTTTATATCCCTGATACCAAGAAAAATACCTAGTACATAATAGGCACTCAAATTTTGTTAAATTAATATATAGAGAGGGATCTTACAAGGTCCAGTTTTAAAAATGTATCTAAACAAGCAAACAAAAACCAAGAATAGATGAATGAAGACCAAAAATAGGGGAATATGACCAATCTAACTGGTACAGGTATTATAAATTAAGAAAAGCTGGTGATGAAACATTGACGGTTTCACCTGGCACTGAGAGCTGGGGAGCACTATATTCAGCCAGAATTTGGAAATAGGGTGTCAAGCTTCATGAAGCCACATTTTGGGGTAGGTCTTTGGAGGCATGGACCATACCTTCAGGGTATACAATTTCAGATTCAAGATATGTATGAGTAGCTCTGAAAAAAAAAAGCATTTTTGAATATCAGTGTACCAAACTATATTTTCCTGTCTAATGTAAACAGATAATCAGAAGACTAAAATGCTAGATGATTTCACTTACATGTGGAATCTAGAAAACAAAATAAAGAAGCGGAAGAGAAGCAGACTCATAGAACATTTGGACAGTTGCCAGATGGGAGAGGGGTGGGGGGCTGGGTGAAAAAGGTGATGGGATTAAGAATTATCAATTGGTTGCTACAGAACAGTCATGGGGATATAAAGTACAGCATAGGGAATATAGTCTATAACATTGCAATGATTATATATTATAGATAAGTACTAGATTTACTGAGGTGATAACTTCATAAGTTATATAAATGTCTAATCATGGGGTTGTACTGCTGAAACCAATACTATATATTAACTGTAATTTTAAAATAAAAAGAATTGTTAATAACTGACTTGATCTAACACAGAAACGTGTCCTGCTGGTACAAGCTAAATAAAAGCTTTGAAGCTACATTTGTATGTAAAAGAAATGTCACAATTATATATTCTATATTGAAATTCTATATTGGAAACACATACCTATATCTCTCTACAACTTCTAATTATTGCCTGGACACTAACAGATCAGATTAAATGTTATCTTCCCTTATAGATTAAACATTTAAAAAATTTTAATGCAAGTTCATATTGACAACCTAAATCCATTATTTCCTTCTTCCATATAGTTTAAAACTATGGCTTTATTGCCACATGGTATTTCCACTTCAGCAAAATGTCCTAATCATAGTTCCCACAGTAACATGTTGATGGGTAACACATTCCTGAAATATTGTCAGATATGCTTTTATTTCCCATAAATCTTGTTTGATTGCAGCTCTCTCCTCATTGAATTAATTACACATTCCCCCAGGGAAGTAGGTATGAATGATATCTGAAATAAAGAGGTCATTAATCAGCTCTGAGTTTTAAAGTTGACTTTTTTTTTTTAAATTAAGGAAATAGTCTCCATAGCAGGATTTGTCAAAAAAAAGACACAAGCATGTCCTAGGGTGATGATTAAAAACAACAACAATATTCCTCCGAAAGACTGCTTAAATTGAATACATATTGGGCACATACAATATGCTAGGCCCTCTGCTAGGTATTTCAGATAAAAACATGCATAAAATAGTCGCTATACTATGGTATGGTATATAGGAGGCTAAAGTTATGGGAATAAACCTTGTGTAGTTAGTTGCACAGACCTAGTGCTTAGAATGACCCTGCATTTTGTCTACTACTCTATTGTTACAGTTTTGAAGTTCTCAATAAGTTTTTCTTTGAACTTCTAAGTGAAGTCTGAGGGCATGATGGACCAAGTGTGAGCAGAAGAGATTCGCACAAGAAAGAGGGAAAACAAGCTTTATATTTCAGTAACCTTAGTGGCTCTTTTCTGCTTTTTGAACAAGGGACCCTGCATTTTCATCTTGCATTGGGTTGGGCCAGTTGTGCAGCCAGTCCCGATGACAGTCAAATCGAACCGTCATCAATGAAGGAAGGAGCTACGGAAGGGTCAATGACAACTTCACGGGGAAAATGATACTTAAGTTAACCTCTGAAGGACAAGATTGAGTTTGCCAGGTTACAAGGGTACCGAAGAAAGGGAAAGCTAGGGAAGCAGCAGCATTCTTACACAAATGTGTAGACTTATATATATACATTTATTTCCTCTAAGTTAAAAAAAAAAAGTTTCTTAGTGGTTTTGTATATCCATACTACACTGGTTTATAATTTTTTTTAAAAAATTCCTGTGTACTACCCAAAATTCCATTTCTTGGGGAGGCTCACCATCTGGCAGAGCAGATTCTGGGATAGGAAATATACAGAGATAAACATGTCTTTGGTTTAGATTTTTACCTGCGTGTGTGCCTCTCCCCCAGGCCAGGGAAGTGGTTTGGGAGCTTTTCAACCGGCCAGGGATGAGGCTTTCAACTTTCTTCGAAGCCTGGGGGATCAGCTGTGTTTTTAAAGGGGTATTCTCCTCGAAGTGACTCCAGTCAGCATCCCCACAGAGTTTTACTATTCTTTCCAGCAGGTGTCTGCCGCACAGCTTCTTGGCTCTGCTTCTGTAGCTTTGCTCTTGGGAGAACCGAAGAGGAAGGAGCCAGAGCCACAGCAGACCCCAGCAAAGGAGCCGCGGCATCCCTGAGCCCCCAAGCCCGGTGTGCCGCGCTCGCCAACGGCCGCCCGCCCGTGCCCGCGCACGCGCCGCGGCCGCACCGCGCACGCTGAGGTCTTCAGAGCGCGTGCGGACCTTGTGAGGACTCCCAGACCCGGGGAGCGAGGTGGTGGGCCGCCTGGGCTCCCGCGCTCTTCCGGGCCCTCAGACGGTCGTGAGTAGCGTGACTGCTTTCATTTTTCTTGCCTTCGTCACTCAGGAGATTGATCAAATGAGACATGGGGCCCTAGTTAACCGAAAAAACTAAAAAATACTGCTCGAAGAGTACCCCTTTTGCTTGGTTATTAATGGGGCGTCACTTCCTCAGAGAAACCTCTCATTTTCTTCTTGGTGTTTATTTCAGTAGGCTTGTTCATATTTGTGTGCTTGCTCGATAACTTCTTCCCCTAAATCCTCAAGCTCTGTGAAGGCAGTGCCTCTGTCTGCTGTCGCTTCCCCTTGGACCTCAGGGCCTGACGTGTAGTTGGCAATGAAATATGTTGAAACATGGGTGAGCCAGAGTGTGTATGTGTGTGTTTTAAAGTCAGATTCAAAGTTCAGAAAATTTCTACCAGTTCCACAGGGAGAAAGGGGCCTAGGGTACCTGGGGGTGATATTCTGGTTCTTTGCGTTAGAGTTATAAAGGATTGCGTATTGCCAAATTGCAAGTAGCTTGTGAGAGGGACCCGTAGAGGATTTGCCGTCTAAAAGTAACAGTTTTGCTAAATTAGGAGGGGAGGGACAGGGAAGTTCATTACAATCTTTATAGGTCTCTTTGTCACATTAAATACAATTTTATTAGTGTGTTAGCTATGAAGGAGGTACTACCAGCCACAAGGGGGCAGCTAGGGGCTGTCTCAAGAGAATAGATTTAAGGATGCCACAGCCTCAAAGACGTGCTTGCAGTTATCAATGATAATATCCATTTACTTATTTTTTAATTCCCCCGGCTCTGTGTCTTTTTTTCCATTTTCTCTTCCCCCAGCTTTGCCCTGCTTCCCAGTGGCATCCACAAATGCTGTTAAATTAACTGTCATTTTTTTCAAGGTTGATGTAATTTTATTAGCACAATTTCATTGCTTTCCTTGAAAAACAACCAATGTCCAAACTACAGTGGGCCATGAGTGCTAGTCAGAACTTCATCAGTGAAACCCTGTGAGAAAGGAAAATATCTGTTATACTGAGATTTAAAAAAAAAAACCCTCTCAAGCAATATGTTTTAGATACTAGCAAATTTGATTTGTACTCTCATTCTCTTTGCACTTTCTATACCTTTGCCCTTTTTATTTCTTCATACCATTCATTACAAACTGACATACTATATATTTAATTCTTTGTATGTTTACTATTTGCATACTCCTACCAGAGTGTGAGCTCCATGTGCGCAGTGATTTTTTATGTTTATCTCGATATCACCTGTCTTGAGCAGTGCCTGGCACATAGTTGGTTCTCAGTAATAATTTAATGTTAATAATTATAATTAACAATATTAATAGCAAGTAAATGAAATATTAATATCAATAATGTTGTAATACTTGGTGAATGAATGAAAGAATAGATGAAGAAGCTTCCTAAGAATTGGCTACATGATCCTTTATAACTTATTTTATATGTGTCATAATTATAGTTCTTTGTTACACCATGGTGAATTTTGAGAATATCATGTAATCATCTCTTCTATATTTGTGTAAGCTCATTAATGAGTGGAACTATTTTTAAATTATTTATTTATTTTAAAATATATTTTATTGATTATGCTATTACAGGTGTCCCATTTATTTCTCCCCTTTATTCCCCTCTGCAGTGCACACTACCTCCTACCTGCATTCCCCCTCTTTAGTTCATGTCCATGGGTTGTATATATAAGTTCTTTGGCTTCTCCATTTCCTATACTATTCTTAACCTACCCCTGTCTGTTTTCTACCCACCAATTATGCTACTTATTCTCTGTACCTTTCTCCCCCTCTGAATCCCCCACTGATAACCCTACATGTGATCTCCATTCCTGTGGTTCTGTTTCTGTTCTAGCCATTTGCTTAGTTTATTTTAGTTTTTGTTTTAGGTTTGGTTGTTGGTAGTTGTGAGTTTGTTGTCAGTTTACTGTTCATAGTCTTGGTCTTCTTTTTCCTAGATAAGTCCCTTTAACATTTCATGTAAGAAGGGCTTGGTGATGATGAACTCCTTTAACTTGACCTTATCTGGAAAGCACTTTATCTGCCCTTCCATTCTAAATCATAGCTTTGCTGGATAGAGCAATATTGGATGGAGGTCCTTTCCTTTCATGACTTTGAATACTTCTTTGCAGCCCCTTCTTGCCTGTCAGGTTTCTTTTGAGAAATCAGCTGACAGTCTTATGGGAACTCCTTTGTAGGTAACTCTCT
>PVIA01013805.1:0-30146 GCA_004024845.1 Tonatia bakeri
TTAAAGGGTCTTACCTAAAAAAAAGAAGATTAAAAATATGAACAGTAAAAAAAAGTCATCAAATGGAGGGTTAGCAACAGGGAAGTAGGAGGAGGAGGGAGGGGGAAAAGATATAGAGAATAAGTAGCATAGACAGTAGGTAGAAAATAGACAGGGGGAGGGTAAGAATAGTATGGGACATGTAGACACTAAAGAACTTATGGCACATAGACATGAACTAAAGGGGGGAATGTGGGTGGGAGGGGATGGGCAGGGTGGAGGAGAGTGAAGGGGGAAAATGGGCCAACTGCAATAGCATAATCAATAAAATAAAGAATAAAAAAAATAAATGGTTAAAATAGTTCATTTTATGTTACATATACTTAAGCACAATAAAAATTTTTCAATTAGCCTCATAAAAGAGCTAATTTTTTAAATACTTAAAAATAAATAAACTCAAGGATATATACTTGGTTTCCACAAACATCTTAGGTGCCTTTTTAAAGATTTTTTCTTTATTTTTATTGTTGACACTATTACAGGTGTCCTCATTCCCCCTCCCCCACCCTCGCTGCCGCCTCCACCCAGCCCCCACCCCACTTCCCTCTGGCCATCACCGCACAGTTGTCTGTGTCTATGGACCATACATATATGTTCTCCGCCTAATCCCTAGGCCTTTCATCCAGGTGCCATCTGGAATCACACTAGGAAACAGGAAGGTTCATTGACTAAAAATGTGATCCCTCACCAATCCCTTACACTACCATCATGCAAAATACCCGTCAAACACCAATGAAAAGGAAATAACCCTGGAAATGGGTATTTATCTACCTCATGAAGCAAAGACATAAAAAACGCAATACAATGTTTGATGAAATAAAAACAAAGCAAAAAAAAGTCGCAATCTGCCCTGGGATAAAACAGAAATTGGTACAAAATATGGGGGTGAGCCAAAGGCAGCAAGGGGTAAGCGAAGAGAAGCTACTGAGGGAAACCCTCATGAATGATGAAGATTAATCTCACATCCCAGGTTCCTCCAACCCTCCTACTTCAGGCTTCCCTCCTTGCTGCGCCCTTCCACAGCTACCACTAGGAAATCCCACTACACCTGCAGTCTGGTCCCCGGGTCTCCGGGACACACCCTCACCTTTCCCGGCACACTAGAGCAGCGACAGAAACTATTTTGCAGAGTCACCACTCCCACAGGCCGATGCTCGCGGCTTCCCCATCTCCACTCCCGCTCCCACCGCACCCACCAGAAGACCCCACAGAGACCGCGCTCGCTCGCGTTGCAGGGCTAGCAACTGGCAAGGACCGAGAAGGCGGCCAGGGTCAACTCCACCCCGCAGTCACCCCCTCCCCACGCCTCCCCAGTCCCCTCCCCCGCCCCGTGCTCAGACCGGCTTCCGCCCCGCAGGCCAGGCCTACTCAGAGGCCTAGTGCTGGGCAGGATTGCGGGAGGCAAGGCGAGGAGAGGGCTCACCCGAGTACAGTGGCATGGCGGGACGTGAGGGAAGGCGGTAGCGCAGGAAGGCTGGCCTGGCAAGGGCGGCGACGGGAAAAGGGACACGAAGAAGATGTGGCAGCACCCAAGACACAGGCACGGTGTCGGCGGCCGCTCGGGTGCGACGACAGCCTCATTCAAACCGGCCACTGGCGATGACGCAGCAACACGCAGTTCGCCCGCAGTGCTAGAGGAGGCGAGAAGCGCCGCGACGAGGCGGGGCCTGGAGGGTGGAAAGACAAGGGTGGCGGGAGGGGAGCCAGGAAAGCCGTAGGCGGGCGAGACGGAGGGCGCGGGGCGTGGGCGCAGGGCCCTGCGCCACTGCAGGTGGGCGCCTGCGCACCGCTCGTGCCGCCGCCCGCGCCCACCTTCCTCGTGAGCCCGGCTCCGCCCAGTCTGGCTTCAGGTAGTGTAGCAATTTGACAGTCTTATGACTGTATTTTTTAAGTCTTTTCCTTCTTTTTCGAAACGGTGGGTCACTACAAGCCAGGGATTTTTGTTTATGATGTGGCTAGTCGAAGAGCTGAGAGCCTTTGCTCTACACCTCAGATCGGTCTACTTACTAATGAAAATGGCTTTGTCCGCCCTTTACGGAATTTTGTGGCAAAAATAAATATGAACAAGTTTGATTTCAGCACTTTGGTGCAACTTCTATCCTCGGGGAGCTGGGGATCTGAACTGAAGACAATTAGGGCAAAATGAGGATGTGGAATGATGCTAGTAACTGAAAGGAAAAATAAACGACGTAGCTGGCCTTCCTGGATAGCAGTGAGAATTGTAGAAGATAGCAGCAACCTTGCCCCACATACCATATGTTGCTAAGCCCTGGTCTACTTATGTCTAATGGATAGAAACTTCTGCTTAAGGTTGACATCTTTAAATAATCAATGTATTGATAATATTTTAACCTGAATGTTTATAACTAAAATATAAAATGTGGCTAAATATCAGAAAGTAAACTGCTTAGGGTTTATTGCTTAGAATATACCCTCCTCATCCGGTCAACAGAAATTGTATCCAACTTTAAAGTCCCCATGTGATGCTCTTTCATGTACTCCTAAAGCCTACCCCTGCAATTACCCTTTTCTATCAAGCAACACTACATTTTACCTGTTTGCTCTTTTCATGCAATAAGTATATATTGAGTGCAAGATACTCAGTGTGGAGCTGTGGATGTGAAGATGAATCAGACAACCGTCCTGTAGTCAGACAACGGAGAATCTACTAGGGATATGGAAATGTGTGCACATGAACTATGTGGCTCTCTGAATTAGTCAAAGCTCTTGGCTGTAAAAAACAGAAACCAGAGAAGGAACTGATTGGTTGAATATAGGGTAAACTAACAGAATCAATAGGAAAAGCAGCAAACCAAGCATAGATACTGAATAGAAACCAAGGGATATGGATACCAGGAAACAGGCAAAATCATGTCACAGGAAGAGTCTGGCCATTCCTGCCACCACCTCCATGCGTAAATTCTAATTCTATGTCTACCTCACTCCCTCAAGATTTCATGTCCCAAACAAGGACATATAATTGGCCAATGATAAGGAAAGGAATGTCTGGCTCTGCCTCCCACTCAGACTCATTGGGGTATGGGGCAGGGGCTGCCCCAAATGGAAAAGCTATGTATTAGTTTCTTACAGCTGTGGTAACAAATGACCACAATTTAGTGGCCTAAAACAATGCGAATTTATCATCTTACATTCTGGCAGATGTAAGTCCAATAATGGTCTTAACCGTAAGGTGTTGGCAAGAATGCACTCTCTAGAGGCTCCATGAAGAATTCATCACTTACCTTTTCCAGATCCTGGAAGTTGCCTGCATACCTTGTCTCATGCCCATTCCAGCAATCCAGCAATGGCACTGAAACAGGGTGTAGCCAAGGGGAGGGACCCCAAATGGGGATTTGTAACGGGGTCCAGAACACAGGGTGTCCAGGAAATGTTAGAAATATATATATATCTATATATCTATATGATGTCCTCACCCCCACAAGTCTGAGCTGGGGGATGGGACATGTGGAACAGGGTCATTGACAGTTGTTTTGAATAGCAACAGCTTTGCAGACAACCTCTAGAACAGTCATATAACATATCTATAACATTTAACTGGTTTCATAGATATGTTTAATAGCTGTGGCCATGGTTTGGGTTTGAGCCAGGGAGATGGGAGGGACTTCAACCCAGGATGTAACTGGGAGACACTTCCTTCTGGGTACCTCTGGGTACAGCACCCAGGACCTATAATTGGCCAATGATAAGGAAAGGGATGTCTCTGGGTACCTCTGATTACCTCTGGGTACAGCACCTGCGTAAAAGCTTGTAGATGATTGGCTCCATGCCATGGGGCCACCCCTGTCCGGACTTACCAAGGCAGCCCAGTAAAGCTGGAAGAATACGGGGATGCTGGCAGATGTAACTGATTGTGGGAGGAGTCCGAAATGGTGGGGCAGAGGAAGATTGTCGCTGGGACTTAAACCCAGGCACAGCAGTGATGCTGGGGCTTTTGGGGACTGTGCAGCTTTAGGATGCTCCCTTTTTGCCCCGTGGCTTAGGAAGCAGGAGAGACTCTGTCTGGAAGAAAAGGGGTGAAAGGATTCCTGCTGGTGGGTTATGAGAAGGTGCTGAATGGTTTTGGATTAACTGGAGATCAAGATGGTGACACAGCTGATGGTGCCGGAACCAAGGAGCTGCCTGAACCACAGACTTCTACTTCTTTTCCTGAGATATGGTACCCTGGACTGGGGAAAGGGGAGAAGGCAGAACTGTGCGTTTGTGGATATTCTAAAGGACTTTAATATTTTTAAAGAAAACATTAAGTCATTACTCTAAATCTGTATAACTTTTTAAATAAATAATCCCTTTCATTTTCACCAATATCTGGCGCTGAGAGACACATCTTCCCCTGGCGGTGGGCAAGGCAAACCTAGTACAACCTCTGTTTCCATCTTCACAGCTCCTGCTTACACTCTGATCCTTTGCCTCCCTCTTGTGATTACATTGGCCCCACTTGGATGATCCAGGATAATCTTCTCACCTTAAAATTCATACCTCGATCATATCTGCAGAGACCTTTTGCATAGAGGTAACATTCACAGGTTCAAGAGATTAGGACATGGGTGTGTTTGGGGAAGCATCATTCTACTACAGATACATAAAAAATAAAACAGCAAATTGTCACTATGTTTTCTTATAGCACCTATGTTAGTATGATGTCTTTTTCCCTTTACTAAATTATAAACTATATACAAAATAAAGATATTTATAATCTAAACTATTTAAATATGTATAAGTATGTATAATATTTTATGTATAATATATGAGTTCTGTCTGGAAAAAGTCCAACCATTGTTAATATAACAAGAACAATTTGCACAACATTGACATAACCTGGCAGCAAAGGAGAGAGGACTGGAATGTACACATGTGAACGAGGACGACTTCACTGTTTTAGTCAATGGGAGTGGTAGATGCCACTGCGTGAGCATGTGTACTGTGTGGCCATCACATTCAAATGACTGAGTGAGTAAAGCAATGAATCTGCATCAGATTTTGCATTAAGTTTGAACATTCCTACATAGAAACTATTGCATAATTCAGAAGGCCGTGGCTATGGGCAACTGGTGATTGGCAGTTTCATCATGACAACATGCCTGCTCGCACATCCTGTCTCATGCAGAGTCTTAATGAAACATCAAATCACCCAGGTGATTCTGCCCTGCTACAGCCCAGATTTGGTGCCCTGAGACTTCTGGCTTTTCCCGAAACTAAAATTACCTTTGAAAGGGAAGAGATTTCAGATCATTGATGAGATTCAGGAATATATGATGGGACAGCTGATGGCAATTGGGAGAACTGTGTGGGATCCCAAATTGTCTCTATTTTTCATAGTACATGACTGGATACCTTCTGGACAGATCACATATTTCCAAAGTGTGTGTGTGATGAAACCTAGCACAGTGCTTCTTACCTACAAACTATGTTCAAGAAGCACTTCCTAAAAGAATGCATAACCTGGTTTCAGTCAACAGGCGAGACAAGTTAATTAGGGCGAATGCAGTGCTGCTATAATAAAGAGGCCTCAAAATTCAATTGCTAGCAGTTTATGGATCAGTGAGAGAGAGCAATGGCTCTGCCTCATAAATTTGTTCAAAGGAAACATTCCATCCATAAAATTCCTCTGTTATTCACTAAGGCAAATGTGAATCGCCTAGGACTTTGTTAAAATGCAGATTCTGAATCAGTAGTTCTGGGATGATGTCTTAGATACTGATAGGCTCTCAGGAAATTTTGAGCAACAAGTCTTTCAGGAAGCTTGTTGAGGATGGGTTGCAGGACTATCTGGGTTTCAGCCCACAGGACGAAAAAATTAAAGGTGAAAATTTAGCTCTGGCTGGTGTGGCTCAGTGGACTGAGTGCTGACCCAAGAACCAAAAGGTTACCGGTTCGATTCCCACTCAGGGCCCTAGCCTGGGTTGCTGGTCAGGTCTCCAGTTGGGGTCATGTGAGAAGCATCTGATCAATGTTTCTCTCAGACATCAATGTTCTCCCCTTCTCTCTATATAAATAGAATCTTTTTAACAAAAGGGGAAAATTATATGGTAGCAATTTCCTCTTAAGCAAGAGGAGTTGGAAGCATGTGCACAACTCACTTCCATTCACTTTTCATTGGTGAAAACAGTTCCTGGACTAGCTGCATGGAAGTCTGGAAAATATGGTCTCTAACAGTGCAGAGGGATTCAGGCTGAAATTCTATTGGTATGCAAGAGGTAGAAAATGGATTTTGGTGGAAAACCAGCGGTCTCTGTCAAGCAAATGTTTAACTCTTTTGTAAGTAATGTTCAGGCTTATTAAGTTTTCCTAAAACAAGTGACAAAAACTCTTGGTTGCTTAGTTTTTTTCGAAACAAAACTCTCCACAACTAGACACAAATTCCTGGGCCAGTATTTCCCTATCTATGCTACCTTCTGCTGCAATTAAACTCAATGATGCTTGAACTACTGTGCTATCTGCCTTCCATTTTTGACACCCACCCCTACTTAGAATCAAATGCTCCCCAATTTTCTCTCCATTTATATCTCATCTCCATGATACATTTCTAAACCTTACAAAGAATAAAGTTTTCTGTCTCTTTAAGCAGTTGCTTTTTTTTGGGCATCACCTATTTAACATTTAATACTTACTGTCTTTTTTACATATGCATATAGTAGATTTATTTTTTCATCTAGACTCTTAAAATTTCTTTGCACCTCCTTCAGAAATATGCGACAAGTCAATTAGACAATTCAGGATCGTGTTGTACTTTGAAGAATTTTCTTAATTTTAATTAGATCTCTATCTGTGTATTATCTGCTTCCTATCTGGACAGCAATATATATGTCTTATTCATTTTTGTATCCTCTAGGCCTGCACAGACCCAACGTGAATAAGCACCCTATATATTTGCTGAAAAATAGATTGTTGGTGTTGGCTATAGGAATTCAGAGAAGAAAAATAAATTGAAGCAAGTGGGAAGCAATGGGGGCTGAAGGGCTCTAGAGAGAGAAAAAGCAAAACCTCATAGTAATCAAATTCATTAAATCAACAATTATCTATTGATTGTCTATTCATGGACCCTGCACTGCAGGAACTCATAGTTTATCAGAAAATGTATAAAAAACATTAAAGTAAGTAATAACTATGCATATGGAAGATAGGAGGGATACTAGCTAGAACAGAGCAGGGGGCCTGTGCAGGGTTGTGGCAATAGATAATGCAGGGTAGCTAATGTGAGACTTGATTAGAGAGAGCCTGAGTGACATGATAAAGAAATTTAGGGGTTTTCTATCTTCTTAAAGTCACCAGACATCACAAACAAGAAAAGTAATAGGGACATTTCAATACGCTAGGTTTTCCCAGATGATCTCTCATTCCAAAGCAAAGATGTAACCTAAGTCAAGACCTCTCTTAGAGGGAGCCCTGTGAGTCAAGGCAGAAAGGCCATTTAATGTTCTCTACTTTTAAAATTAGTAAAGCAATATATGTTCAAGGTTTAAAATTCAAATAGTAACAGGAAAATATGTAGAGAAAAATAAAAGTCTATCTCTCCCTATCTCCCCCCAGTACCCCTTCTCACAAGCAACTGACTTGAACTTTTAGTGATTCTAGAGCTCCTGATGGTCATCTTCATAATCCTAAATTATATTCTAATAATGCTCTTTGTTAATTTATCAAGTTTACACAGTATCTATGAAACCTCACTGTAAAATATGAGGAAGCTTGTTATACCTTGCTTTCCTTCCCCTTCCTACTTCTCCCAACTTTTAATATGACTTATAATTTTAAGTTTTAGTTCTTTTAATGGTTACATTAAAGATTTCAACATAAAGCCTCCATTTCTTATTCCATGAGAACTTAGACTGTTTCTTGACTACAACTATTTAAGATAAGGAAAGTAGAATTTCTAGCTTTCCCTTCCCCCTGTTCTCTCCCCTTTCATATTTCCGTATCTTTCAGCTTTACCAATACTCATGTAGTGAAAGATTATCAACAATAGAAACTAAGAATAGAGAGTGGGGCAAAAGTAGGATTACAGTTGTGGGTACATGAAACCAAGTTTGTTCTTGTATTATAATTTATTATTATATTATTTTTCCATATAAACAACTGTAAACCTACTTTTGCTCCACCCTCTATTATAGCATTGACAAAAAAAAAAGGACAAAAATTAGGGTAGCTCCAGAAGGCGAGGGCATAAGACTGACAGGACAGCAATCACAGTCTGCGCAAGACGGTGCTGCTCAGATGAATGAATTTTCCATCATACCATTAGTATCGACTATATTAATAATCCTTCTCCACTAAATTATATCATCTCCACTATCACTACATAGGTGATGAACTCTCTTACTTAAGAGCTATATATATATACATATATATAATTTAGTGAGTTTCTAAGAATGGTAGACTCCCTTATTCTACATTTGGCTGCAAATAGCTTTATTTTAATCATAGTCTTTTTTTTTTAACAGGCTTAATTCACTTTATTTTCCTTGTACAAAAATTATGGGGTGGCCACAGCTGGAGCTTGGGTCCTCTGCACAGAAACTCTGGTGTGGTTCTTCACCAGATGGTCGGTGAGTTCCTGTAGGGAGACTTGGTGAACACAGTCTCTTTCCAGAGGTCGGGGGTGAGATAGCTGTAGGTCTTAGAGATGGCATCAAATGTGGCCTTGGCAAAGTTGCCCAGGGTAGCAGTGCAGCCCCTGGCTGAGGTGTAGCAGTTATCGATACCAGCCATCATCAGCAGCTTTTTTGGTACAGGGGCTGAGACAATGCCAGTGGCCCTGGGTGTAGGGATTAGGCGCACCAGCACAGAGCCACAGCGCCTGGTCACCTTACAAGGGATGGTGTGGGGTTTGTCGATCTTGTTCTCCCAGTAGCCTCGCTGCACAGGGACAATGGAGAGCTTGGCCAGGATGATGGCCCCACGGATAGCAGTGGCTACTTCCTTTGAGCACTTAACACCCAGATCAACGTGTCCATTGTAGTCTCCAATGGCAACAAATGCCTTGAATCCGGTCCTCTGGCCTGCACGTGTCTGTTTTTGCACCGGCATAATCTTCAAAACCTCATCCTTGAGGGATGCCCCCAAGAAAAAGTCAATGATCTCAGATTCCTTGATGGGCAGAGAAAAGAGATAGATCTCCTCCAGGGACTTTATTTTCATGTCCTTGACCAGGCAGCCCAACTTGGTGACGGGGATCCACTCCTTGTCCTCGGCCTTGCCTCCAGGAGCTCCACTGCCTCGACCCCGACCCCAGCCACGACCTCGGCCCGGATGCCGCTGCCAAATCCTCTTCGAAAGCCGCTGCGGCCTCCCATTCCAGGGTCCCCGGGGCCTCCCGGCCCTCTCACAGCACCGGCGTCATCCACTGTTTGGTGTTCTTGGGAAGAAAAGCTAATCATAGTCTTAACAATAGCTTCGCTGAATTGGAATTAGTAAATTAACAGTAATTTTCCCCTAGTATTTTGAAGATATTCTTTCTGTCTTCTATCATTTAGTATTGCTATTAAGACTCAATTTTTAATTTAACTGTTATTTTGTAGGTATTTTTTTTTCTCTGTGGTACCTCAAAATTTTCTTTTTTTGAATGTATTTTATTGATTATACTATTATAGTTGTCCCATTTTTTCCTTCCCTCTATTCCGCTCAATCCCCCTCCCAACAGCATTCCTTCCCTTTACATGTCGATGGGTCGTACACATAAGTTCTTTGACTTCTCCATTCTCTACATGATTCTTAACCTCTCCCTATTTTGTACCTACCGTTTATGCTTCTTATTCCCTGCACCTTTCCCCCCACTCTCCCACTACCCCTCTCCACTGATAACCCTCCATGTGATCTCTATTTCCATGAATCTGTTCCTGTTCTAGTTATTTGCTTAGTTTGTTTTTGGTTTTAGGTTCAGTTGTTGATAATTGTGAGTTTGTTGTCATTTTACTGTTCATAGTTTTTGATCTTCCTCTTTTTCTTACATAAGCCCCATAAAATTTAATGTAAGAAGGGCTTGGTGATGACGAACTCCTTTAACTTGACCTTATCTGGGAAGCACTTTATCTGTCCTTCCATTCTAAATGATGGCTTTGCTGGATAGAGTAATCTTGGATGCAAGTCCTTGCCTTTCATGAGTTGCAATAATTTTTTCCAGTCCCTTCTTGCCTGAAGAATTTCTTTTGATAAATCAACTGATAGCCTCATGGGAATTCCTTTAGGTAACTGTCTCCTTTTCTCTTGTTGCTTTTAAGATTCTCTTCTTATCTTTAATCTTGGGTAAGGTAATTATAATGTGTCTTGGTGTGTGCTTCCTTGGGTCTAACCTTTGGGACTCTCTGAACTTCCTGGAAGTCTATTTCCTTTGCCAGATTGGAGAAGTTCTCCATTATGTTTTCAACTAAATTTTCAATTTCTTGCTCTTCCTCTTCTCCTCTGGCATTCGCTATGATTGGGATGTTGGAACATTTAAAGTTGTCCCAGAGGTTCCTAAGCCTCTCCTCACTTTTTTGAATTCTTGTTTCTTCATTCTGTTATGGTTGAATGTTTCTTTCTTTCTTCTGCTCCAAATCATTTATTTGAGTTCCAGTTTCCTTCCCTTCATTGTTGGCTCCCTGTACATTTTCCTTTATTTCTCTTTGCATAGCCTTCACTTCCTCCTCTGTTTTGCGACCATACTCAACCATTTCTGTGAGCATCCTGATTACCAGTGTTTTGAACTGTGCATCTGATAATTTGACTATCTCTTCATTGCTTAGTTCTGTTTTTGGAGTTTTGATCTCTTCCTTCATTTTAGCCATATTTGTTTGTCTTGGCACACCTGTATGTAGTAAGGGGGACAACCCATATCACTGCACAGTGGTGCTATAGGTGGGGAAGGAGTCTGAGAGGGAATAGTGCTTCTTGCTCAGCTTCCACATGGCTTTCAATCACTTTCCTGGCTACCCACAATCAAATTATCAAATCGGGCCTTTCACAGGTTTCTGCAACAAAAAACAAACAAAAAGGCCCTTCTGGTGCTGATTCCTGGGTGGGTGGGTTTGTGTATGTCGTAGGATTCTGTAGGTCTCTCCAATGATCTTCCCTGTGGGACTGGGAGTTTCTCCTGCTACTGCCACCCCCACAGGTTTCTACAGTCAGAGGTTTTAAGGCTTTATTTCCCCATGCTGGAACCCCGGGTTGCGCAGTCTGTCTTGCTTCCCAGTTGTTCTTCCCAGTTTATCTGCATGCAAATATAGGACTATCCACCAGCCACCACCTTGCCTTTGAGTCCTCTGCACCACTCCTACTCGTTTGGATGAATATTTCTTCTTTAACTCCTTGATTCTTGGACTTCCATACAGTTCAATTTTCTGGCAGTTCCGGTTCTTTTCTGTTTTTACATTTGTTGTTGTCCTTCTTTTGGCTGTGCAAAGAGGCAAAGTGTATCTACCTACACCTCCATCTTGGTCAGAAGTCCTAAAATCTCTCTTACAGTTAATATTAAGTAGATGCATTATTATATGTTTTGATATGCATTTGTTTTATCTTTCTCACTAGTAGGGGTAAACCTTTGAACTAAGGACTTACATTTTTTAATATTACCTAATTTCTCTTTTAGAGTTAGTGCAGTGCAAGTCTGTATTGCCAGTATCCAAATTTAACAAAAGTTTAAGTTTTGCCTAATTGACTCATTTGCCTCTTTCCCTCTTTCTTTCTTGCTTTGAGATCCTCAGTTAAGTATCTCTAAAACTATATGGATTATTTTCTCATATAACCAGAAGGTCATTATCACACCTAACACAATAACAATAATTTCTTGGAATCAACTAATATGGAAGACATCATCAAACTTTCACGATTGTCTTTAAAACTTGTCTCATTGCCACTATTTTATTTTTGTTTGTTTTGTTTTGCTTTGTTTTCTAGAATCAGGATGCAGATGAGATTCATATATTACATTGGGTTGTTATGACTCCTACATTTTAAAAAATAAAGCAGCTTCCCCTTCTCCCTCCCTTCCTTTATTTTCATGCCATTGACTTTTGGAAAAGCCAGGTAATTTGTTCCATACTATAAAATGTTCTGTGTTCTGAACTTGTCAGTTTGCTTCTTTATGGCACCATTTAAACTGTCTTTTTCTGTCTCCCATGTTTCTTATATAAGAAATTAGCTCATGCAGTTATGGAAGCTGAGAATTCCCAAGATCTATAGCCAGCAAGTTGGAGACTCAGTAGAGCCAATGACATAATTTTTAGTACCAAAGGTAGCATGCTTGTGACCTGAAAAGAGCTGATATTTCAATCTGAGTTTGAAGGCCAGAAAAGACCAATGTCCCAGCTCATGTAGCCAGGAAGAAGGAGTTGCCTTTTACTCAGCCTTTTTGTTCTATTCAGGTCTTCAGTTGATTGCACAAGGCCCATGCACATTAGAGAGGGAAATCCACTTTACTCTGTCTACTGATTTAAATGTTGATTCGAACTTTCATCCTCACAGAAAAATGTTTGGCCAAATGTCTAGGCATCCAGTGGCCAGTTAAGTTGATACATAAAATTAATCATCATAACTGGTATAACAAAAATCATGACAATGCATAATTAAAGGAGCCACCTTGGCCCACAAAAAACACAGAACACAATAGCAGAAGGGAAGTTCCTCCCACCCCTCCTCCCTAATTTCTCCCAAAATTAGGGTGCTGAAATAAAAAGAAAGGAAAATAGCCCTGGCTGGTGTGGCTCAGTGGATTGAGCGCGGGCTGCGAACCAGGCATCGCAGGTTCGATTCCCAGTCAGGGCACATGCCTGGGTTGCAGGCCATGTCCCCCAGCAACCGCATATTGATGTTTCTCTCTCTCTCCCTCCCTTCCTTCTCTAAAAAAATAAATTAATTAAAAAAAGAAAGAAAGGAAAATAGATGTTGGATGACAAACCCTAAATGATCCCTATAGTGTCTTTGGTTTTGCCATCAAAAGAGACTAAAATGACTCCAAAGCTTCACTATGTAAAAAAGCATAAAAAATTGGTCAAAAACATGTTGCATTCAGAGATGCTGACATTAGGCAACCCTGACAGCACCATTACTATGGATCAAAAAAGACATCCTTCAATCACTTTCCCACTTCAACTCTGGCTCCTGCTCCTTTATTACCCACCTTTAATTATGTAAACAATTTTCAACTATGATATTCCTGATGTAATAGGTGAACTATTTTAATAAGGTTTGTTGGGAACTGCCATGCCTGGTTTCAGAAACTATAACCCCCTAAGGTAAGGCTGAGTAAAGAGACCTTGGGATCATAAGCCACTAAGGAGACAAAGCTTATCTTCTTGACAGGGGCACCACCTCTGCCCCCTTTTACTTCACCCTGCTTGGCTCTTGGAGGATGACTGGTTAGCCAATGATGGGTAAGATTCCTCAAAGGAGAGATGACCTAAGACAGGCATGGTTGTGAAGAGGCCCTTAGGGAAAAACTTGGGAAGCTACAGAAAAAGGGGGTGATGGACCCTCACACCTCGGCTTTGACATAGCCTGAGTCCTCATTCTGTCTGCAAGAAGTCTCCTAAACTCTTGGCTGCCTTACTTCCCCTGCTTGACTTAAGCCTGAAACAATGATGGAGGGTGGTGTAGCCCTGGGCAGGAATGGGCAGTTACCCAGGGCTATCAGGCCTAAGAAAGAATGCATAAAATCCTGTGAAACCTGCTTTGCTAAAAATGTCCTCAATTTTCTGATAAGGGTCCAAGGATAAAATGAGTTTGTTTCCCAAAGTTTTATGGTCCTTTAGCTAGCTGACCCTGATTCAGAATAAGCCCTCAGAGTTCTTTGCATGTTATCTATTGTTTGATCATTACTGCTTGACAATGATGAAGACCTTCCTTGAAGTAATGCTCCCAGAAAAGCAATAAAAGCCTGCCCCAGCAAGGGTCAGGGTGCTCTCTCACTCAGAGAGTGGCCATGTCGTCCCTTTTTCTCCACAGGACTTCTGCAATCCAAGTGAATTTGTTCATTGCATCCACAACACCGTGGACACCGCTGGTTAGAGTCTGCATCAAAGGTTTAACTCAAGAATTATTCAGGTATTCCTTTAAATTATTTAAAACTAGTGCCCATGTATATTTACTTATATTAACATCTTTAAGATTTAGGTTATATGGGTCAACTTGATTTTTATTTTTTATCTTCACCTGAGGACAGAAACACTGATGTGAGAGAGAAACATCAATTAGTTGCCTCTCACTGAGGCCCTGACTGGGGACCAAAACTGCAACCCAGCCATGTGCCCTGATCAGGAATTGAACCAGTGTCCTTTTGGTCCTTTTGGCCAACTAAGTCACGCCAGACAGGCTAGATCAACTTGATTTTTTAAATTTGAAAAGGTATCCACTAAACTTCTGCAATGTAAAGTTTCACAACTCTTACATTGAGGTGGAGGCCATTTATTTGGTTCTGGAAAATAATTCAGGTGACTACAGAAGAAACATTTCATTATCCCAGGACAGAAATGTCTATGCTTCTCTAGACTAGTTTGAAACTAAAAGCTGAGATTCTTGTAAACTTCCAAGGTGCTAGTATCCTCAAGATACAACATGTAAGGTACTTTTATTTCATTCATTTTTTTTCTGCTTTAAATATCATGCACATCCTGAAGTTCATTTTATTAATTGAGTAGTGCATCTAAAAGTCTAGTTTTACTTTATTCTTTTTAACACATCTACAGCAAGATAATTTGTATGTCATGTAATTTGGAGCAAGATTTTGGAACACTGAAGAAGAAAACTAAAGTGGAGAACTGAGTGGCAGTAACAGAAATATTGGTTTAAAGTCTGCTTGTGCATTCTCAAATGATTTATTTGTGTGACAGGATGCTCTGTAAAAATAACAGTGGTGTTGTTATTTTCATACTAGCAACTCACCTGGGAATCAGCAACAAAATTAGAAATTTCTCTCCTTTCAGAGACCTACACACATTTTAACAAAGACTGGTGGTGGGCAGTGTCTTTGGGAGAATAACAGGAAGAAAATATGTAGATACTTCCCAAAGAAAAACAGACTCTCAATCACATATATTTTAATTTTCAGTTTACTTTTGATCCTTACATTCAGATTTCTTTGCATCCACAGAAAATGTAATCATAATCATCTCTATGCTAAAACTTCTTATGGTAATTTTTTCCATATGTTATTTCCTGATGCAGACACCAGCCCGCAGTGTCCACATCATTATGGATGAAATGAGGCATTCACACGGACTACCTAGTCCAGTGGAGGAAAAGGGACAGCATGGCTTTTCTCTCAAGGGGAGCAAAAGCCATGGCCTCCACCATGACAGGTCTTTATTTCTATCTCTGGGCACATTACATGATGGTCCTCATTTACTATGCACAGGTTGGCTTTAGGTGGTTACCTTTTACAGAAAACAAAGGAGCCAGTGCTGCTAATCACATCACAGAAGAGGGATATTTGCAAATGAAAAGGCAAAAGTGGTTGGACGGTTACACTCATCCTTGGAAAGTTTAGCATAGATTTTAGGAAGTTACTTTGCAGTAAATGTCCTCAATTCAGGGTGAGGGAGTTTTTAGCAAAAGCAAGACTCAAAGTGGCCTAGGCACACTGTAGGCCTGATTCCTCACGGGAGAACCTATCCATGAGCATGGGTCCTGTACATCTCCCAGTGGGAGCTAGGCCCACGCCACGCAGAATGGTCTCCTACAATTTCCCACTGTACATCTGTTAGAGCAAAACAAAGGGGGGCCCGGGACGATAATACTCTTACTGAAAGAGACTCAGGTCCGTCTTGTCCGCCGCCTTAAAGTAAAGATATCTCTCAATGCCAGAGATTCGTGAAAAGGAAAGGAAACGTTTATTTAGTGCTATACAAATGTAAGGTAGTGACCTAATGTCTTTATCAGAATCTTAAAGTCCCTTAAAACACCCACAAACACACACAGTCCTTCCTTCCCCCTTGCCCAGTCTGGGGTACCGTATCTCAGGAAAGGAAATAGAAGTCCAGTCTCAGGCAGTGTCTGGTTCTTCCCAGTAATCTGTGCTCGGCTGGTAGGTCTCTCTCGGTTCTCTGCACCATCAGCTGTGTCGCCGTCCAGGCAGGATCTCCAATTAATCCAAAGCCATGCAGCACCGTCTCATGGTCTACTGGTAAGAGTTCTTTCACCCTTCTTCCAGGCAAAGTCTCTCTTGCTTCTCAGGCCGCGTGAGCAAAAGAAGCACCTCAAAGCCACGCAGTCCTCTCCTACCAGAGCTGCGGGGATCTGCACTCTGGCAAAACCGTGTGGTCCTCTCTCCACCGCTCCAGCCACGTGGTCCTCTCTCCCCCAGGACCACAGGAGTCCTCACTCAGCCAAAAGCCGCATGGTTCTCTCTCACAGAGATGCAGGAGCCCTGTACTCAGCCAAGTCCGTGTGGTTCTCTCCTCTACGGCTGCCGAGTCTGGGTTTAAATCCCAGCGCCAATCCTCCTCTGCAGCCTCACTTCCGACTCCTCCCACACTTGGCCACACCTGCCCTCAATCTGCTATCCTTTCCAGCTTTTCTGGTCGCCATCGTGGGTCTGGGCAGGTGTGGCCCCATGTTATGGAGCCAATCATCTCCAAGCTCTCATGCAGGCGCTGTAACCTGGGGGACCTTCCCCCCCGCCCCAGTTACATCTTGGTGGGGAAGTTACTTCCATCCCCCTGGCTCAGAGCATGGCCATAGCTATTTAACATATCTATGTAACCAGTCAAAGGTTATAGTTATGTTAAATGACCACACCCCAGAGGTTGACTCCAGAGCTGTTGCTATGCAAAACAGCTCTCAATGGGCCTGCTCCATTTGTCCCTTTCCCCCACCCACACCTGGGGGGAGGGTAGGACATCCCAGTATTTTCTGAACACCTTGAGTTCTGGACCCCATTTTAAATGTCCATTTGGGGTCCCCCCCTCTTGGCTGCACCCTGTAACACATCTATTTATCAAATCCATATTATGGCTTTTACTCAGGTAGTTTTTTTTTTTTTTAATATAAAATTTGCCAAATTTCCTAGTTTTCCCCATAGAGAACCAAAGAAAGTAGCAGCTATGAGAAGCATTTGCCTTTGCCTCTTATTTTTTTTAGGAAGACCAGCCTGGTTTTTACTTTGCAAACCAACCCTTCCTCTTCTCTCAGCACAGACCGTTTGCATAGCTCTGACCTCACATGACCTTAGCATAACCAATCAGAACACTGCTTCTCTGCCCATAGTGATGCTTTCAAGGACAGACATGTCTCAAGCAATGAGGAGATTCCCCCAGGCCCCAAGAATGGTTAGGGTTTGGCTGAGATGGCTGCACTTTAAAAGCGTAATCCTGGTGCTTCAGTGACATGAGACAACTGTGTGAAAAGGAAGACAACCCACAGGAGAAAACAGCTGGAAATAACAGGGATCACTGACCATATTATGTGAGCCTCTGACAACATCAATTGAGCCAATCACCCCCCAAATCACTTTAATTAATTACATGAGCCAACAAATTTCCTCTTCTTTAGCCAGTTTGGGTTTTCTATTTTCAACTAAAGGATTTTGTATATAAAAATCACAGGTTTTAAGAAATGATATCCTCAGTTCCATCTTCATTTTTTTCACTTGTAAAAATGTTCTCTGAAATCACATTTATGTGGCAAATGATAACATATACTGAAATTTATTAAAAAGCACATCATTTTAATAAAAGTTTTGGAAACAAAGCTATATGTGATAGAAACAGCATTCAATTACCAGCTGGGAGACCTGGGTTCTGTCCTGCTTTGTGACTAAATGCAATTTAGAACACGGACGTGTTACAATTTCCTTCCTGAGTATTGATAAATAGGTAGCTTGAGTTGAATTATCTCTAAGGTCACGTCCGACATTAAAATTTTGTGACTCTAAGAAATATAGCTTGGAGGGGGATAATGGAAAAGATCACACTAAATAGGGGGGGAATAAAGGCGGCAAGTCACACCACTTTCAGTAAAATCTGGGTGTTTATTTGAGGTGACAACATATAAAAGCTTTGATTTGTTGGCCAAAGAAAATAATTGTGGTAGGATACTTATTGTTTTCCAATATTTCCTGTCCTTGTCTATCAGAATATTATGTATTCTTGCTTCCTTGATGGCAGGCTTGGCCTTATCATTTGGTTTGGCCTGAGATGTGAGTGGAAGTGACATGTGATGGCTACCGGAAGCACTGAGTTAGCTCCTGAGTCACCATGTTCTCTTTCCTTTGCCATGACAGTCAGTGATCTTCTGCACAGGGGCTGGTCCATCAGCCAGGTTCCCAGGGTGAATAGCATGTGAAACAAAGCTGCAGCTGACCCAAGCAGTGTGTGAGGGAGAAATAAACCTTTGTTTCCACAGGCCACAAAGATTTAGGGGATTGTTTGATACCGCAGCATAATCTAGTCTCTCCTGACTAATCCTGCAATGGTGACTAAGCAAAATTATAATAAAGTGGTTATATCTTAACCACCAAAGGTGATGTACAGACCCTAAAGATTCTAAACCACATTCATAAAGGTTTGATTTATTCTATGTATATAACAGAGTTGAGGTAATGGTAAAGTAATAATGACTAAGACTGAGGCTAGCATTGCATTAATGCAAACATTCATACAATGATTTTTTTATCCAAACTTTTCTAAAACTGATTAGCTTCAACTCTATTACTTAATAGTAGGAAAATATGCTGAAATAGTGCCAGAAGCAAAAAGGATCTACACTGATAAAAATTCAGTAACAGGAAACTACTTCAAGCCTGAAGTGATTTTATATGAAAGAAGTTATAGTTGAAATAAATGATTTTTAAAAGTGAGGCTGATACTTACATGAAAGCTGTGAAATCCTGAGACTTAAAAAAAATAAGTATATATAAATTCCATGAGAAATTGGAAAAAAGGTTAAAATACCCTCTAGCCATAAGGTAACACCTGAAGCAATTAAATAAATTGTGTTTGTAATTGTATGTAAAATCTAATGGTAATGACACTCTAGATTCTAAAAGAATATACTGAACACATGTAATTAATTCTCTTGAGGCCAATAAAAATATAGATAACTATTTCAAGGGGCACTATAAACGATGAATTACTGATTGCGGGCAATTTTATGTGCCATGTTCTAAAGTCAGGATTAACTAAAATGAAAAAAAGACTTAGCTTGCAAATAAAAATACTTTGCAGACAATAATGGAGACTATTCTATAATCAAGAAGTTTTTGTACAATTCGTGTCTACTGAAAACAATTTCCTTGAAAAAACTCTCACGTGAATGTTGAAATACAATTAAGTTGGCTAGGATTTCTACATTTTAGTCCTAAAAGCAATAATAATGCAAATAAGCCACCCTATGTAACTATGAAGACCTTCAGAGAATAATGTCTGATGCAGTACCTCACTGTAACCTCAAATGTCTCTTTTGGCCAAATCTAGTCCAGTATCATACAACGCATGGAATTATGGGAAACATAGTTCCAATATAACCAGCTGATGCAGCAGAAAACTGTGAGGGAGCTTTTGTAATTTAATATATTGTAGTTATCTTTCTACTTATGTGCATCATTTCCATTTTTAAGCATGGTTATACAGAATTTTGTAATTGAGTTGTTAATAAATTAAGATATTTTGGTTTACATTTATTACAATAAAGATAATGCTATAAATTGTTCCATGACACCCAAACAGCAGCAGAGTGGATGAAGCTGAGAATTAAATCAATGGTTTGGAACATAAGCAAAAAACAACCACGCAGAACAAGAAGAAAAAAGAATCCCCCCCCAAATTAGGATAGTATAGACAGCCCCTGGGACAACTTTAAGAGGTCTAGCATTCACCTCATAAGGGTGACAGAAGCAGAATGGAAAGAACAAGACATTGGTAATCAGTTTGAAAAAATAGTAAAGAAAACTTCCCTAATTTGGTGAAAGAACTAGACATGCAAGTCCAGGAAGCACAGAGAATCCCAATTATGATGGATGCAGAGGCCCACTCGAAGACACATCGTAATTAAAAGGCCAAAGATTAAAGATAAAGAGAGACTCTTGAAAGCAGCAACAGAAAAGAAGTTAGTTACCAGGTGGTTGCCAGATGGGAGGAGGGAGGGGGAGAATGGGTGAAGAGGTGATGGCATTAAGAAGTACAAATAGGTAGTTACAGAATAGCCATGACTAAATGGTAATGGGAAAAAATATAAGAAAGGTTATATATTTTTTAAAAAGAGCAATTTTTAACAAATGTAAAAATAACATTAATTCTGTGGCATGTATAAAATATATTTTGAATTTTTGCAGAATAGAAAATGATCAATACTATGACCATAATGAATAAAGTATATGAGCCTTTCGATATCAGTGTTTAATGCAGTATAATTACATAGGTAATTAGAATAACAATGTTATTAACAGGACAGGCCAAGGAGTTCTTATAAAATAGCAATGTAGAAGTTAGCTGTGGTTGACATAGAATGTAATGAGTATACGATATAAAAAAGAAAATATTAGTTTCTTAATATTATGAAATGAAAATGTACAATGCAGTATGTATTCTATTGAACAACGTTGAGAGGTGAATTTTAGCAAATAAAATTCCTGTTAAATGATCTATCATAAAAGAGAAATAATCTCTAGGGCTCATAAGGCTCATTATTTAATAGTTCCTTCATGAAGTATATTCAATCAATTGGATGCTTTCAATCCAGTATAAAAAAAATGACACCCATTACTGTATTAGTGTTATTTTGCATTTTTTGAAATGTTCCTTTATATCTTGGCCTACTAAAAAGCTTAGAAAACCAATAGGCATTTTTTCTATACCGTGACAGTGAAATCCAATTTTCTCCCCTAAATAATAGGTTACAATATGTGAAATCTACCAAAGTCTAGTAAGAGAAGAATCAAGACTTAATTCATGACTGACTTCCTTCAAAGTTTGGTTAACTTTCATACCCCAGATGGAAAATTGAGGTTTATGGCTATGTGCCCTAGAACAGAAGATCAAACATTTTGTTTCCTCCTCTCTAAACTAGGGATGGTAATACAAACTTCAGTTATTAGTGAGAATTAAATACTTTTTAAATGGAAGGGCATTTATTGTTTGACTGTGTAAAACATATGTAAAAAATCCAACAGGTAAAGAAGTATGAACAGAAAGTTTTTCCTCCCACCTCTGGCTCCCAGTCATTGAGCTCCTTTCAAAGAAGCAACCACTATTACTAACCGTGAGTAGGATTTTGTATTGATTTGTCAATAGTCTCTGCACTTATGTATTCATGGGGGTATGTGTTCTAGTTTATTTTTATAAAGCTCGAAGTCACGTTTTGTCTTTGAAACATTCTTTCAGAGTTTCAAGACGGTGGGGTATCTCATGGTGATAATGAATGCAGTTGAGAAAATATTTTTGAGTTTTCTTCCTTTTGGTAGTTATATACTTGACCTCATTTATCCCTAATCTCATGACAGTCTTTCTTGTGGTTAACTGACATATTTTGAATGAGTACTGAATCTGAGTAGAGTTGGCAAATGTGTTACACATGTAACAGGGCTTACCTCACATAAAATCAATGACACCTTAACCAGGTATAATGAGGAGATCTAAGAAGCATCCATTTAGCTAAAGGAGAAGAAAAATCCAGAATATTTTCTTTTACTCAGCTGGACTAATATCATATTTTTACTATGTTAGTAGTTGTAGACTTTTTAAAATAATTAATCCAACTAAATGTTAAATTTCACACTGATAGTGATGCAGGCAAATAAACCATCCTATATAGCCAAATCATCCTATATAGCAACTTTTTAAAACCTGTAAGTAACCATATGTATAGAACTGAACAACAAATAAATATTACTCTATTCAAGAATTTTTAATTATATGACCTCTAACATCTGAAAACACTTTATGGCAGGGGTGTCAAACTCATTTTTACCGGGAGCCACATCAGCCTCATGGTTGCCTTCAAAGGACCGAATGTAATTTCAACTCCTTAATAGTTAAGGAATAGTCACATTTATACAGTCCTAAAATCATTATGGCCCTTTGAAAGCAACCCTGAGGCTGATGTGGCCCCTGGTGAAAATGAGTTTGACACCATGCTTTATGGGAAATGACAGCTCAGGTGTCATGTAACAATTCATTAACATTTGACAAAACAGAGAAGATATTTCATCTCTTTGTATTTCAGGCTTTTAATGTGTTAAGTGGAATTAATATTAGTTTTTCCCTACCCTCACAAAAATTCAAGTTATATATACTTTAGAAATGATCCATTAGCAAACACACTAAACTGTATTATTGGTTACTAAGGAATCAGTAGAGGGTGGGGTTTAGGCAGGCAGCCTTAGTTTAGCCTGTGTACTTTTGCAATTCTTTCACTTACTGCAATAAGCATAGATCTTGCTAAAAGAAAATAACAATAAAAGCATAAAAGAATTGGAGTAAAATATACCTAAAGCACTGAGTACAGATTTGCATACATATTATTCAACTATAGTGGTTTAGTGAAAATCATAAAGAAAATCATAAATGTGATTAACATTTCCAAGTGTGAATTAAAAAGAAAAGCTAAAATCTCATTAGGTCTTCAGAATACAACCATTTATTTTAGAAATTTTATATGGAAATGCTCGACTTAAAAAAAATTACGTGCATTTCAGTCTTCAATTTTTCTGAATGTTTCATAATTTTCTTACTGGATGTCTCACGCATCTTTCAATGGATTTTAGTAAATGGTATCATTAAAAAATTTCACTCTCCAATTGTTGCTGGTAAATAGAAAACTTATTTCTGTATATTGATTTTGTATCCACTGGCCTTTGAAAATTCACTTAATTATAACACCATGCTTTTACACCTCTACATACACAAATATGACATTTGCAAATATGTCATTTTATTTCTATGCAGTGGCTTACCAAACTCATAGAGTGGAAAACAAAACTATGAAGATGTTAATTCTCCCCAGATTGAGCTACAGGTTGAATGCTGTCCCAATTAAAAGCCTAGCAGTCTTTGTGTGTGTGTGTGTGTGTGTGTGTAAATTAGTTTTGAAAATTTATATAAGAATACAGAAGGCCAAGAATAGCAGTCAATCTGAATAACTAGTTGGAGGACTTACACCATAGATACAAAATCTTTTTTTTTTTTTTTAATCTTCACCCAAGGACATTTTTTCATTGCTTTTAGAGAGAGGGAGAAAGGGAGAGAAACGTCGATGTAAGATAGATGTATCTATTGGTTGCCTGTTTGTGGCCGGACTGGGGATAAGACTCGACCAGGGATCGGACTTGAGTGGAGGAAGTAACTGCAGATGTGGTAGAAATATTAAGAGAACTAGAGTTTGAAATGGAGCTTAAAGATGTGACTGAATTACTGCAATCTCATAAAACTTGAATGAATGAGAAGTTGCTTCCTATAAATGAGTAAAAGTGGTTTCTTGAGACGGAATCTACCTTTCGATGAAGATACTGTAAAGATTGTTGAAATGACAGCAAAGGCTTTAGAACATTACCTAAACTTAGTTGATAATGCAGCAGGGTTTGAGAGGATTCCAATTTTGAAAGAAGTTTTACGGGTAATGTTATCAGACAGCATCGCAAGCTACAGAAAAACCACTTGTGAAAGGAAGAGGAAATTGATTTGGCAAACTGATTTAAAAAAATTGCAACAACCCACCAACCTTCAGCAACCTCTACCTGCAGTCAGTCAGCAGCCATCAACACCGAGGAAAGACTCTCCACCAGCAAAAAAAATCATAACTCAATAAAGGCCCAGGTGAAGCTTAGCATTTTCTAGCAATAATATGTTTTTCAATTAAAATATGTACTTTTTAGATGTAATGATACACACTTAGTAAACTACAGTATAGTATAACTTTTATATCTACTGAGAAACCAAAAAATTAATGTGACTCATTTTGTGGTGTTCTGAAATCACAGTATCTGTGAAGTTAAGCCTTAGTTGTGTTTTCTTTCTTAGGAGAGAGAATTTGGAAGTGTTAGAAAATGAAATAAAAACTGGACACTCAAACTAGCAACCCAGTGAAACCCAACAAATTGATTAATGTGATTCCTAAATTTGGTTATTATAAAATTTGTAGCAATAGGGAAAGAAAATGAAAACATTTTATGAAGTAGAGTTTGTTTGCCATGTTTAAATTCTTTCACTTACTTTTTTTACTTTAAGAGTGGGTAAGTTATTTTAAGCCAAAATCCCAAATGATGACAAGTGACAAGTTTCGGCCAAGAAGGCAGAAGTGAGGTGGGGGCTGTGCTAATGCCAGCAAGCATTATAATGAAAGTAATTTTTCTGAGGCAGTGGTGACAGACAACCAGTGTCTAGACACGAGGCTCCTAAGTGGCAAGAGGAAGGGTACAAAGCATATAACTTGGTGTGAAGTGTAGCAGGTATGGCAAATACATTATAAAGCAGTAGCAGCAGTGTGGCTTCCTTATCATGGCACTCTACTCATCCTTACACCATGTCAGTACACTTTGGAATTTAGTAGTTCCTGACCTGACAAGAAGCTCTCTTATTCACTTGGTTCTGCACTGTGGCATGTCGAGTCACTCCTGAAAGCTCTGCCAATTCTCAACCATTCCATGCTCAGGTTAATATTTTGTTTAAGAACAAGTCCATTTTTGCTTAATTAGAATTAACTCTGTTCTCTGTACTTTACTGGGCCTGGATGCATTAATACATTAGACCTTAATAGATTAGGTAATGGTGATGGTTCCAAGATGGTAAGGACATTGTCAAGAACAGTGAAGTCTGAGGTTTCACTCTACTTCCAAGCAAGAATGAGAATGCCAGCATTTCATGGATCCCGGCAAAGGACATGAGACTCTGGGATTGGAACCAAACAAGTTTACACTAACAGAACAAGCAGCACGAGCTTCAGGTTCTTGTCAGTTCCTCAGGTCCCAAGGGAGAGTGCAGAGTGGCTCAGGTGGGTGCTTGAGCTTACAGTGGGTTTGCATCACAGCTGAGGAACCCCAAGTTTAGGGTACCTGAATCTTTTGTAATGAGTTCAAGCAAATCTGCCCAACATTTGCTCTGAAGGGAACATTATCTTTATTATACTGGACAGTAGACATACCTGCCTTCCTCTTGAGAAGTCACAGTATCTTCCAAGTCTGTTCATGATATAAATCTCCTCGGAAAAGACTCTGGAAGAAAAGCTTGTCAGAGCCTCTCTCTGCTCACGAGATGTGAGAAACGCAAGAAATTCATGGAAAATTGTTTCCCAACAGACAATAGTCAACTTGTCATTTTGACTGTAGCCATTCTTCTTTCAGAGCCCAAACCAGTTTTTCTTTTAAAAATTCACTTTAATGTAATCATGGAATTGAACAAATATTTGTATACAGTCAGAAACTAATTTATAGCATGCTTTCTATTCATTTCAGCCATGAGAAAACACCATAGCAGTCATCATTAAAGGTATCCATCCATAAATTACTTTTATTTCTCATTAAATGAGCACAGAGTCATTAGCATATTAATAACAGATATGTTTATTATTACATATCCATCAGTGCGGCTTTCAATACCACTTGAAACATGCATATCATCCTACAGACGAATCAGTTTTCCAGTGCTTCTTATTTGATACATTACTGCAAAGCCATTATAAATTACTGAGGAGGTATTTGGTTAAAAAAATAAACAATAAATCATACTACCCATATGAATATACTCTTGTTATTGGACAAGAGTTTAACAGTATTTATCTGGTAATTCCTATGTTAACTGGAAAACATCACAGATGTATTGCCATAAATTTCTTTTATACTGGTGCAACTTTCTACATGTTTTGCAGTTTTATAAAGTCATTCATTATTTTAGCAGGTAGTTCGATGCAAAGATTGTACTTAATTTATGAAAGTTCAACAAACCTCTAAATATTTAAAATTAAACCAATTATCAATGAAAACCCACTGACACACATACTTTTTGAAAATATGTTTTTTGAAACTTCTATATTTAGTCAAGGCAGTAAGATAATTCTCTCAAATTAAGGCACTAAAAGCTCAATGCAACGCCCATTGAAGTGTTCTAAGAATAATTTACATTTCAAACAGTGCATATATTTCTTATATGTTTGTTAACTTAATGTCTTTATCACTTAAAACCACAAAGAAATAACATACAATTACAGAAATGATGTACCCCACAAAATGTTTTTAAACTTGCTTTTTTTTTTGTACAGTTAGTTTCTAATGTCTCTAGTAGTAAAATAACTCAATATGGCTTGGCAAAAATGCATAGATTAAATGTAATTTTTTTTGCCTTCTCCCATTCCCCAATCTATAAACTTGCTGAAACACATACAGTATTTTGTAAAGCATAATGTAAAATATTTATTCTCCATCAAGTCCACCATGGGCAAACAATAGTAAGGCTTTTAAATTCCACAGTGAGGCACTGAAGTCAAGTGATATCACTGCTTTTTAAAAATAGTTTCTTATAGTCTTGCAAGAGCACAAAAACTGAAGTCATTTAAAAAATTTTCAGTTGTCTCATTTTGAGATATTTTCTTTACTCCTTCCATGAGCTGATCTTGATAGTGACGGCCATTCCACTTAAAAGTGAAAGTCCCTTCCTCTCACTCATATGAGGAAACTGTGTTCTATCATGATTGACAGGCATTTTCTTAGAAATTCAAAAGGCAGCACCTTTTTAAAAAATATATATCTAGCTAAGCTTTCCCCCATTGTACTTGCATTACATAGTAATAATTAATCTAATCTACCTGTAGGCAAACTTGCAAAAAAAACAAAAAAACAAAACAAAAAACGAAAAAACAAAACAAAAAACCCTCGATGTGCTTTTGTGCCAAAGCAATGACAGAATAACAGCAATCTTAACCCTGAAGCCTGTGATATTGTGTCAAAGGAACAGCCTGTCTGGTCTGCATGGTTAAAGAAGCCTGGTTTATCAGGTAGCATCCCACATAATTCCACAAGGTGCTAGGCCACACAGTTAGCTGTTGGTGGGAAAAAAGAGAAAAAACTGTAATTTAAAAAATGCACTCTGTTGGAAAGAAAGGTAAACTGTATTACAATTATATCTAATAATTAACAAACAAAATTTGAAGAACAAGAAAACAGAAAAATATACTTTGTGTTATCTCCTTTTTGCTTTTATTGTATTAAAAAAGATATATATTTTACAAAGCTATAATAATCAATTTTAAATTACTTTATTTTTAATTTATTTTTGGTCAATTTTAAATAAAATTATATCCAGCTTTTATCCTACACAGGAGGGACTGATCAGGATTCTACAGAGGTAAGTCATGAGTAAAGCAGTAAATACACTGGAGTTGTATAGCAGCTGAAAAATACAGAAAGAAAAATGGGTATGTCTCTTCTAAGAATTAGAGTTGGTTATTGACAACAGGGAGTGAAGAAATGGGACGAATTAAAGATAGTCTTAAGTCTGCTTGGAAGACTTGGGTGATAGTACTAGAGAGGCAAATAGATCTCAACTACTATAGTCAAATGCCCTTCTTAATATAAGGATTACACTCCAGGGAAAGCTGGTATTTGGTACAGGAGAAAAAGCAAAGGCTTTACAATTCGATGTAAATGGGATCTGATCCTGACTATGCCACCAGTTAGCTGTGTGATATTGTGCAAGTTGTCTAATTCCCTTGAGCCTCACTTAGTCATGTCAAAATGAGAACTTAATGAGTTACCATAACCTCTATTCAAGAGATGGTTTAGCCCCTGGCCGGGTAGCTTAGCTGGTTAGAGCATTGTCCAAATATGCCAAGGTTATGGGACGGATCCCTAGTCACGGCACATACAAAATTAACTCATGAATAAATAATAAGTGGAACAACAAATTGATGTTTCTCTTTTTCTCTTCCTTTCTAAAATCAGCAAATAATATTTTTAGAAAAATAAAAAGGGTTTAATTATGTCCTATAATTATTTTTACAGCATACAGATATTTTGAAAAAATTCCATCAAAACCAGTTAACCCCTCCCCCCAAAAGTATACTTAACTAGGAAGTTTATTTGTAACAGCATAGTCACTGATAATACCAAATAATTTTTGTTTTAAAAAAACTATGCCAACATAGTTAAAAATAAGAGATGGGCAAAGTTTTATATGAATCTTTTACATTAAAAAAGGGGTAAGCCACAAGATTTTTAAAATGTTAAAGGCTAAGTATGTGACATGTATACCAACCAGTGACAAAATTTAACATGGAACTAAACAAATTATACTTATCAATATTGTTAACTTTTAATAGGAACCAATTACACTAATTTGTATAGTCATTTCAAGTCATATATAAATACCTAGCTACAAATAATGCTCTTTATGGGGAAAATAACAATTAGATTTGAATTTTAATGGATGTTATTCAATTAATTTCACATTTTTAAATATTTTATTTAATCCTTATATATTTTTTCCATTACCCTTTAGTACCCTTACTGCCCTCCCCATAGCAATCACCACACTGTTGTCCATGTCCATGAGTCCTTTTTCCTTTATGTTCAATGTCTCCACCCCTTAGTCTCCCCCACCCCCACTACTTGTCATCCTGCTCTCCAAAAGAATAACATTTCAATCCTTACCTAGTTTTTCCAGATGTATTTTTGACTACTTTCCGGAAAGACTGATTTGCAGTGGATCTTGTAGAAAGTGTTCGTGGGGATGCACGAACAAAACCGGATGGTGGATTCTTAGGTATCTTCTTTACTAAATGAGTTACCCACTTTTTTTGTTCATCCTGAGAACATGCTAACAACAGCATATCTCTTGCTGATGTTACATCATAACTTACTATGTTAAGAGAAAAAGAGTACAATTAAAGTCATATAAAATCTTTAAAAAACTCTACTGAATGCATAATTTTATCAGTTCTTAAAATCTGAAAAGATTCACTATACTTAATTAAGCTTGGCCAATATCTCTTTCTCCTTAATTAAGGCTGAAATTTAAAAAGAAGATATTAGCTATAAACTAATAAAAAATTAAGTAAAATCAAATATAAAAAATGCAGAAGTGAAACAAATGTATTTTTAGATCACAAGTTCCTTGTCTCAAAATAGCTATAGCTTGTACTCTTTCCCTCTAGCTACCTCTCATAAACTAGACATTTTGTCTCTGATACAGCATGCTGGTTCAGACAGTGAAAACTAGATAAAAAAGAAAACAAGCCAGAGGTAAAAACTCAAGAGTGAACTATAGTGGAATTCACTTATAGGTCTTTTCTTCAATTTAGAATAGTTTCTTAGTGAGCCCCCCCTTTTTAAACACAAGGAGTGATTCTCTTTAAAGACATTATGTACTAAGTTAAGAGAGTTCCGGCCAAGATGGAGGCATAGGCAGCCGCATTATGCCTCCTCGTGCAACCAAAACTAAGGACAACAAAAACTGAGAAACAAAAAAACAACCAGAACAGAGAGAAATTAACTGAACGGAAGTCGGACTACAGTACATCCAGACCGGTAAGGAGCAGCGGAATGAGAGGCCTGCAGAGAGGGGTCGAGGGATTGAGGGGTCCCGGCAGGAAGAAACGCTGGCTGGCAGACTCAGGCGTGCAGGGTGCAGATGGCAGCAGACGAAATGGTGGTGGACCCTGGGCACAGTAGGCGACTAGCAGACCCAGTGAGGGGCTCAAGGCAGCTGGCTGTCCACAGCCAAACATTTGCGGGCAAACTAAGCGAAAACGGGCAGCGCCACCAGGTTTCAAAGCTAAGAGCACAGTCTCGGAGCTGAGGCCGGGAGATTCTCTCAGCCTCACAGGAGACTTCTCGGGGAGGCCCACAGAGTCCGAGAAAGTGCACAAGCCCACCCACCCAGGAGCCAGCACAGGAAGGGCCCAATTTGCTTGTGGGAGACAGTGGAGGGGACGGAAGTCCTAGAGAGAGCGGATTAGGCGCCATTGTTCCCTCTCAGACCCCGCCCCCACATACAACGTCACAACCCAGCGACTGGGGGGCCCCACCCTGGTGAACACCTAAGGCTCTGCCGCCCTTACGAAACAGCCGCAACCAAACCAAAGGAAAATAAAAAAGATGGCTCAAACTGATTTGAAAGCCCCAGAACCAATTTTTTTAAGTGACCAAGAGATAGCCGAACTATCAGATGCACAGTTCAAAGCACTGGTGATCAGGAAGCTCA